>JAAXOA010000253.1:0-28341 GCA_036561885.1 Salina celebensis
TCCGTCGCATCGATATGCTTGCACCGTTGCCAGAAGTCATGGAGACTGATGATAATTAGTAAGTACATGAAATATTACAGAATTTCCTTTGTTTGATAAATGGTGTATCAAAAAATCTAAAATCTTGATATGATTTCTCAGTGGTGAAAAATGTTTCTACGCGCTCTTCGCTCAAGTGATACTGGAAGCCCCTGAAGCTGAGGAGCCATCAACTTCTACCTTCCAGATTATGCATGAAGCCATTGCTGCCAATGCCAGAGTGGACATCGAACTTTTGAAGAAGTGCATGAATGAAGCCATCAAGGTTTTTTCAATTAATTCTACTGAGCCGAACTGAGTCGAAAATCACAAACCTTTTCATTTATTTTAATTTATAATGAATGAATTCTTTACTACTTGTTACTTTAATTATATATTTTAAAAATGCAAACTTAACTCACTCGTTTTTCATTACTTTCATTCGTCTTCATACTAACGCGTGTTAGTCTAGTGTCCGGGCGTGATTCATTCACTTTTAAATTATATATCATTAATCATTACCAATCCATCATTGCATACTCGCTGGTAACGGCCATCTACAAAAGCATCCCATGAGAAAACTACCAGACCGAGATCCTTTTTCTCCGAAAACATTTTTCATTGGAACTCATAAATTATGAAAGATACCCAAATGCGTTTAATGTCTTAGGTTGAATTGCGTGTTATATTTTGATACACGACGGGATTCTAATATTTTTATGCAGAAATAGTTCAAGTTTTCCTGAGAAAAAAACTATTTTTGCTATAAAAAAGAATTTTCAGGAAAGTTTAATAATAGTGTCAGCCTAGATGATAGTATCGCTATGCAGTTATAATTATCACTTTGTAATTTTATAATATCGCTGTGTTCTATCATTGGTTACTGTACCCCGCAAAGCGGAGAATAAGTAAGCACCGAAGAAATTGGGTATAGTAAACAAAAATTCCACACGTCAATCCTGACAGAAATCTCATTGCTGAAATCGATTGATTAGCGTTTGTCATCCTTCGCTACCATTTGTTATCATTCGTTACCATTTGTTATCATTCATTCGAGACACAACTCGATCCAATAAGCACCCTTCGGTGCTTAATAACTGGTATTAATGTAATCTGCTCATGTTTATGATTACTAAAACATGGTTATGTAATAAATGCCGCAGTAAAAGAACTCTTCCACACACCCACAATGAAACATGTTAGTCACATGTAACATGAAACCCACTTACAGTTTATGCAAGTTACAAATACAATACTCGGATACTGATCTACTTGACCAACTCGGACCCTTAATCTTATCATTGTTTATGATTATGGCGAAATCTAGCGAGACAATACAATAAGTATAATTCAAACACAGCAACAGTAAAAGGTTTCAGTCCTTTATTTCCCCGGGAACAATCACCGTCGGGCACAGTTATCCTGTGAGAATAAGACCTGCAATTACGATTAATTTCAATTCTAAGAAACGTAGTTAGATTTAGATCATGAGCTGTCCAAGACGTCGACAATGTGGTGGTGGGACTAGCTGGAGTTACTCGTGGTCTTCTTGCGGGGGTGTGACAACCTACAAAACAAGTGGAAACGTTCCAGCTCAATACTTGCAACAGTTGCAGGGCGGTGGCAGCCAACAGTGCGGCAAAACGCAAACTGTTACTTCAAGCCAGGGTGGCTCCCAACGTCCAGAGGGACACGCTGAAGCATCCAAGGGTAAATAATCCAACTTGAGGTACATGAACATGATACATGACATTGAAGACTTGGGTGTGTCTCTTTAAGACTACTATGAGTTTGGACTCTATTTGCACAACTGGTACAGGAAACGACATGGCTCTCCAAAATTGGTCTTGGATGACCGGGTAATTGCAATTTGATCCTTCTCATTGCATGTAATTGCATTGCGATAACACTTTGAGTTCATGTTACCATGTTTCAGCTAAATAAAGCTGCTGACGCTTACGCTTATCAACTGGCTCGCCGTGGATGTCTTCAACACACCAGCGGGCTAGACTACAACGAAAACTTGTACATGTCGTCAGACACAAGTCTGTCGAAGAAAGACCACGTCCGAGCAGCGTGCAAAGCTTGGTATGACGAAATAAAATACTATAACTGGAACAATCCTGGATTTTCCATGCAAACTGGGCACTTCACTGCCATGGTTTTTAAAACCGGAAAACAGCTTGGTATCGGGGTAGGTGTGGCTGGAAGCTGGGTCGTAGTTGTGGCCAACTACAAGCCGCATGCAAACATGCAGGGAACATTCCGTGCAAATGTTTTGCCATACAGAGACGTTGAAGATTCTGACGATGAGGAAGAGAAGACGAAGAAAGAAGAGGCTAAGTCGGAAGAGGCGAAAAAAGAAGCCGAGGCTGAGAAGAAAGCGGAGAGTAGCTCAAGCTCTAGTGATGATGATTCAAGCGAAGATGAAGACGAGGTGCAAATCCGTAAAGCATTTGATGGGAAATGTGATGAAACCTCGACAATTGGGTGGGCAGAGCTCAGAGAATTGTTGGATGGAACATTCCAAGTTCAATGGTCATTTGGGGGATTTGACATGACAATTTGTAAATTGCTGGTAAATTCATTTCTTCCTTCTTGAATCCGGGTTGTGAAATTAACGAACATTGCATTTAAAATTTGAATTGAAATTATTAGATAAGTATGATGACTTTACGGGACGGCGAAAAGAAAAGAATTGGGTTTGATGACTTCAAGAAAATTTTAGACTCTGTTGTAGGCTTCATGGACGCTTATGCCGAGTTTGACAAAGACAACTCCGGGCTGCTGGATCCATTTGAATTGAAAATGGCCTTGCAAGAAGCCGGGTTTGAGATCTGTTTCAAAACTTATCAAACACTGCAAACAATATTTGCGGAGGGTGACAGCGGAGAACTAGATTTTAGAGGATTTGTCCTTTGCTTCATTCTACTCTCCAAATTGCAAATTTTCCAACAGAAACGCACGGGATTCGAAGACTTTTCGATGAAAGATTGGATGCAAAATGAACTTAAGCTTGCTTCAAAAGAATAAGAAAAAAATTATGCATTATAATGAAAATGATGGTAAATTGCCAAGTAAACAAGATAAAGAATACCAAATTGTACTCATGTAAAAATGATGAATTTTATATTTATGTAAATGTATCAAATTGTATTTATGGCAATCCGAGTCGGTATCAGAAGACGGTACTGATAACCGGAACAAAATGCCTAAACTCGAGTTCAAAAGGTTATTGCTCTCATCACTATTAACCAAGCCTAAGCCATAGAAAAATCAGTGTTTCTCATATTTGAAATTCTTGTCATGGCTTGGTTGTAACCAAGCGACGTGCACCGTTGCATTTGAAATACCTAGCGACTTTGATTTGATAATTTTTTTTTGTCTCGAACAAATATTATCTTTCTTTTGGAAATACGTTTACCAGTTAATGTTCTCGTTAAAATGAGACATTTAATTGTTAAAGGACACCGAATTTATCTCCTCCCTGAAGACAGGGGAAGGGTGCCATCATGCCCCAGGTGCCGGAAGTGCTTCAACCGAGGAACTAACCGACCTTGTGAGTACCAAGTTTGCAGACATCTTACTTGCTTGGAGTGTGTGACCAGCAGCTTGTCTGGATGTAAGGAATGTGGAAAAAAGGGGAAAGAAAAGTGCCAGCCAGTGTCAGAATTTCGACCCCACGCCTGTTTCTTGTGCAACAAAGCGGCATTCGCGAAGAAATCCTTACTGGGAATGCATTTCCGACATGAGCACGGTTCAGAAGTTTACGTGTCGCCGCGTCTCAGCCGGAAAGGGCCCCTGGAGTGCTTCATCTGTGAACTTCCTTTCGAGCAGAATCCAACGTCAATGCTCCAGAAAACGGTTGTTATGAAGTGCCGGCACTCCAGCTGTCTAAGCTGCTTCATTTTCTCCAAAGGATGTACTCAGTGTGAAACCGAGCCACCAGAGCCAGAAGATATCTCTATGGGATTTATAAAATCAGAAGCTTTACAAGAAGAAGCAGAATGTCCCTTGTGTTCATTCACTTTCTCTCGCCTGTTTGGACTAGTACGACATATTACACGAAACCATGGCGACGTCGTATCTCCAGTGGTTCGGAAGCACGCCTGTGGTGAGTGTTACCTCAAGTATGAACGCCTTCCTAATAGTAACCGTCGAGAAGTGGCCTACCAATCATGCAATCACTCTTGCTGCTTGAAGTGCGCGATAATCAACAAGTTAGTCTGTCAACAATGCCAACCTCAGGAGCCCTCATCGCAAACTCATCTTAGCGTGTCCTCCGCCGAATCTTCTCCGGTTGTTTATATCAATCGTTTAAAACGCCCAGCCCGGGCGTTATCACCAACTGATAGTGAGGTCGAGGTGACTTTCGTGGGGGAAGCGGCGAACTCCGAGAAAACTCCACGACCGTTGCGGTATATTAAGTAAAAAATCACGCTTGGTACCGGTCTCATGAAGAACAGACTGTAAGTACAAGTTCAAGACATCAAAATGTACTGTATACTAACTAAGTAAATTATTGTCCATGAAATGAACTAATCAATTGAAATTCATTTATTCTTGAAGACCTTCGTACAAGTACTTTGAACATCCCACAAGTCACCATGTCATCCAACCGAATATCCAACACAGAAGCCGTGGAACAAGCCAAGATACAGAATTAGAAAAAAAAGGATATACAGATTTTATTACTTACAATGTACCATCGATAATCTATTGTCTACTTGTCAATTCGTTTATTGTGAAAAATAATTGGATACAATTTTAATTCAGAAGCTTTTTTTTTCTTTTGATTCATCAGCATCATTTCTGTCAATTTTATGGTTGAAGAGAGAATTCCATTTTTAGCATTTTCCCATACAACGACATCACTAGAAGAACTTTGTTCTGGATTCTGTTCTTCTGATGTGATCGCAAACATTTTACTTACTTACAAGTTGCACCACTTGCAAAC
The DNA here is from genome assembly GCA_036561885.1 of Salina celebensis. Classification (NCBI taxonomy): domain Eukaryota; kingdom Metazoa; phylum Arthropoda; class Collembola; order Entomobryomorpha; family Paronellidae; genus Salina; species Salina celebensis. Next base: position 4,976 of record JAAXOA010000253.1, read on the forward strand.
TTACTTTTTTCTTGAACTCAACTCTGATAGTTCAATTTACTTTTTAAAAATTAATTATAATTTCTATAACCTTTATAATAATGATTATAAACAAATTGATTTGGTCAAGTTTCTGGGGGCATTGTGCAACTGTTACAAGGTTTCACCAGGTTTTTTTTGTATATTGGTTTTACCTTTACGCGAACACTCACATTCTCAGCTGTTTCTTGTCGAGCATCCGCATCAATTGTTTTCGTTCTCCTGAGCCGTGTGCCGGGCTTTGGTTAATCTTTTAATTTTGTCAGCAAAATTAATTGATTTGATTACGTTTCACCCAGATAATGAAGGGATGAGTTGAAATGGCGTCCGGAAGAAGGGACAGTGGGGGTCAGGACCGCCCTGGGGACTCGGAGTTGTCCTTAGAAAAACTGGTGGAGGGAAGACGGAAAGGTGGTCATTTCATTGAAAGTGTGTTGGAAGAAATTGCGCTGGAAGGACTGGATGGAATTACCTTCCAAGGTATTTGGATTTGGAGTATTTTTAGGAGCTTATGTAATTTATAACTTATACTTGGTTATTGTGAATAACAACGACCGGTTTTCAATGTATGTAACAGGCTTGAAAGTGAGATTAGAAGAAAGGGGAGACTTGGAAGTAGAAGATTTTGAAGTAATTGCACCCTCTGTTTGGAACCAGTTGAAGCGCTGTAAAAATGTGGAATTTTACGTACTTCCGAGGACAAGACCTGACCTCATCAAGTACAAATGGTTGGATTTTAAAGATGACAGGGGAACTTATTTCGAGCCAGTAAGAATAGAATATTTTTATTGAAAGGTTATTGTTTAAAATCCCATCGGATATAGTATACGATGCTTAATTTGATGGATTTTTTTAGAATTACGCACCAGAAGAGATCTACCACTACAATCCCATCGAAGACAAGGGAACTGGAATACGAGGATCCTGCCAAGACTACAATACGAGAAGGGATATCACTCATGTCGCCAGACAATCCAGTTATGTCCAGATTATGCAGGGGTACACATACAAAGAGACTAATTATAATTATTATAAATTTGACTGGTGTGCTTACAACGAGTTGATTTTATGGAGCTAGGTTAGGAAATCGATTCGTGATTGTTGCAACTCAACCTGTTCGGGAGCAAGCTCTTCTCGGAACCAACTATAAATTACACAAAAGTCTGAGCATCGTTCAGTATTGCATCATGGAGCGTGTAGGACGTGCCAGATCCTCTGGGGAAGTCACCCGTGGCAAGATTAGCTCGAGTTGCCTCAATATCCCACCAAAAACGTTGTTTTATATGAGGAAACATCTTATTAAAGCGGGTCTTGTATTAAAACAGGTAAGCTTCTAATAGCCGTTCATGTTTTCGTTAAGTTTTAGAATCTTATGCTTAGTTTCCCGGTTGACAGAGCGTTTCCATTAAATTTGGCAGTGGAAAATGTCCTGCAGGAGTAACGGTCTTTCACCTGCCCCGTTTCTTTCAAAAAATTGAATCCACCGGAAGCATCAACACTCGGATTGTGTTCACATGGCTCATGAGTTCACCCACGAAAAGTGTTCCCGTCGAGAAAGTTGTCTCCAAGTTTGGAAAACATACCCTTCGCGGTATAGTTCTTGACTTTAAAAACATCGTTTGCACAAAATGGGAAGATAAAGCGGCTCCTTCAGATCCTAATGAAGATGGTGAAGATGCACCCAAAAAGAAAAATCCTCGAGTTCTTTTTCTGAAGGAGAATGACATGGAAGTCGTGAATCGCGCTCTGTCGAAAACCTCCACTGACCATACCGGGGAAGAGGAGGATGGTGGAGGAGTCGTGGATCCTCAGGAAGACGAGATATCTGTCAATGTTTCAAGTCCAACTAGCTACTCAGAAGTGCAAGTTTTAAGGCCCCACAAACAGCTTTTGTTTGATACAACCTGTGTGCAGATTCTGTACGGAATGATGAGAGCCGGCGTTGGCGGTTTGACGCTGTACGATATTAGGAATCTGGTGAACATGACCCCATTAGAAAGCCGTTCTTGTAGTAGATTCCTTACAAGACATAAATTTTGTACGGAGTCAATGATAAAATTGCATAAGCAGAAGGCGTTCACGTACAGTTTAGTGTGCTTCCAAGGATTGGGACTTGAGGGGGACTTGGGTATGCAAGAAAAGCTCATGGTTGCCGTGCAGGAGAAGGAAAGAATTCAAGGATTACTGGAGAAGAGGGAGGAACGCGAAAGAGCAAGGCGAATTAAAACACTTAAAAGGAAACAGAAGAGGTTAATGGAGTTGAAGCCAGTTGTTCCAGAACCTGTACCAGATCAAAAACCGAGTGAGGAAGCACCTGTTGAACAAAAAGTGGCAAAGAAAGCAAAATCTAAGACGGCCAAAAATGTTCCGGTTTTAGTAGAACTTTCCTCAGACTTCAGAGTGTCGCCTAAAAAGACAAATCCGCCTATTGTTACAGAACCTGTTGTTGACGAATTTCCTTCCGCACTTCAGGAAGATGAAGCTCCGACAACACTAGAACCTGAAGTTGTGTGTCCACCTTCATCAGAAATAACCACCGAGGGTACAACATCCGAGGAATTCTTGGAAGAGAATGTCCCATCCCCACAAGATAACTATGACTACGGAGACATTGACGTTTCTGATCCAGTGGACGAAATGATTCGAAAGAATTTGACCAGACAGAGGGTCGCTTGGTCGCCAGTTGAAGACCGCTATGTCTTAGTTAGTTTTATTGCGAGTGCCCTGTTCATTCCCAGGTACCCTTTTGACAGACTCTTCATGTACAATGCGGATCAAGTCCGGAACATTTTGTGGGAAAAATCTAACGGAAAGTCGGACAAGACATGTGGCGCTATCAGACGCCGTCTTCACTTCCTCTTACGCCAGAAACGCCCCTACGAATGGTACACGCAGCATTTGGAAGACGCGTTCCGTGACCACTTCTTATACCAAACCTACTTTGAAAAGGTTGTGCCCCCACCGCAAGTGAAAATCTACTGGACACCTCCCGAAGAAGCTCTCATGCAAGTGGTTGATTACCTAATCGACAAGTTTGGAGCAGAGGGAGGTGTTGTTAGCGAACCCAGTGTGACTCCGGCTACTAAGACCAGTTCAGGATTGGACACGTTGTTATTTCTGCGACAGTTAAAGCGTGCAGAACCCTTCTGGAATGGATTGAGGTTTGTTATGTGCCTCAAAATGGGAACGACTCAGTGCGGTCGACGCCAATTTCGGTGTAACTGGAGAGATAAATATGGTCTGGAAGGAACTTCTCAACGGGAAGATATGTTCACGGAATACTGCTGGAGATACTTACGCTTCTTAGCGAAAAATCTAACGATAACCTTCAATAACATTATTGTCCTCGGCTACCTCTCAAGCAAACTCTTTCAAATAGTCCATTTCAAAAGCGTGATGGCGTCTGCATCTACTTCTAATTTGTATTTAAGCAGGAGAGAGTGTTCCGGACACCCCGAAGTGAAACAGTGGACAGCCAGATGTATCCTTCTCGAACAGTTTTTCTCGGGAGGAGGTGAAATCTCTGGGTTAAGGGGAATGTCAGATATGCCCATAGAGAAAGGAGCTCAGCTCCTTCAAAGGTCAAGAATTTTAGTAACAGTGAAGGAATCCAGACTACTTCGATTGAATAAAAAAGTCATCAAAAACTTCGCCGCAGGCCTTCCGTTCAGTGCATACGGGGAAATTTGGGAATTGATGCGCTACTTGGACGAGAATAGTAGAGTAGATGCATTGGCGTGTCACAGTGTCGGCCTGGTCACTGCCGTAATTGAAACAACTGACTACTGGAATACAAGAATAACTTTGCCCAAAATGTTGTTCAAATTGAAAAAGAATTTAGGAGGCAATACAGACGTAGCTTCGCCGGATGATGACGATCAAGGCGTTTATGTCCCTGATCAGAATATTTCCCAAGGAAAACGACGCCACAGCTCTGAAAGCGAGCCAGGAAGGAAAAGAAAGAAGAAAAAAGGCGATGACAAAGTTGTTAGAAAAGTGGCCCAGTCGCTGAGCAGTTTATCGGTGTCTGATGATGATAAGCGTGAGGAGAAGAAAATAGATCCAAATAAGAACATCACAAAACCTACCCCTGGGAAGGTAGGATTGGAGGCTGGCGAAAACTTCAAAAGTAGCCGGATCGACCACAATGCTATGCAGTTACTCCGGGTGCGCTTAAATCCGTCGGCGTTAACTGCGTTCGAGGAGGATGAGGAAGCAGTGAGCATAAATTTCCCAGGGTTGGAGTTCCAGTTTGGAAAGACGATGACTGAAATGAATAAAAGTTGTGTGGGAACAAAGGAGCCCTTCTCGTTAGACCGACTCAAAGAACTCCGCAAGGCTTTGGTTGAGTAAGTGAAACGAATGTCATTTCAAACTGATTTATTAATTGCTATTTTTTAAAAAATGTTTTGTGGTTTTTAATCTTTAGACTAGCTTATCATCGCGTGCCGTCAGATGCCACTGACGCGGAAGCTTCAACCAAGTATCCTGGGTTGTCAAAGTATCTGAATAAATTTTCTCCACTATTTGATCTTATTAACATGATGGGACCTGCCGGCGTCTCAGGGGCTTATCTAAAGGTAATGCGATACTTGTTTACCACCATCATTTAGAGAGCTTTCCTGTATAATTTTTTAAAAAATTTTAGAAAGTGTTTCAAAGAAACTATTTACTTGCGGGTCTCCGACATCTGCTAGAGAGCAAGCTGATATTTAGCCTGGGAGTTACAACCCGGAGATTTGTATCCTTTAACAATGCCAACAATTGGTTAATCCCCATCCGAAATCCTCTTGAGAACCGTAAAATTGTGGGAAAGTAAGTAAAGCAATGTGTTTAAGAAAAGTTACCTTCGAAACAGGCATGCATTCATTTTATCTTTGTTTTTATTAGTGTTGTAATGCGTCCATGGGTTACCACAATTGGTGGGATTAGCTGGTCGACTATTAACCGTCTATTTGCTGCGTTGGTAGGACAACTTCATAAACCAGCCATTCTCCTCACTGAAATGTGTCAGTTGTTTGAGCCCGTGCTCAGCCATGTCGAGTCATTAGTTTTAATTGAGGTAGTTAAATTTTCAATAAACATGGTTCTCCTCTTTAGTCATTTTAATACTTAATCCATGCTAATTGTTTCAGGCATTGACCAAAGTAAAGTATTTGACGCTTTACAAATTAGACGAACCGAAAGTGACCTTATTTTCAAAGCATCAAAAGGATAAATCTCGAATCGGTATGGATTAATTAATATACATGATTTGCGCCTTTAATTTGTCTTAATTTGTTGATAACGCGTGTATATCTTTTTAATAGTGTATTATCCGGAGACATTGCTCGAAACTGATAATATTTACGTCGCCACTTCTCCTTACGTTTCTCTACTTCACAGCCAACTCAATCATTCCATACAAAGGCACTGTAAAAAGAAACCAATTTACTCTCATAACTCATAAGAGATCCATAGTATGGAATGGTGGTATACTCGCCAAATTATGTGGATATATTTTACTTATGCTTATCTAGACAAATATTATATTGAATGGATGACTTATTAAATGGATGTTTATAGCCTAAAACGTGTACTTTTCTTTGATTGTGCTAAGATTTTAATCGTTGGAATATAGAATTACAATATTCGGGTCAATCATAAATTTTTTTAAAGCGTAGCACCAGTTTGTTTTCTATCAATTTTTAGTCACGTTGGACCCAAATGTGATAAAAAAATCTAACAAAACACCGTTAATGCATGAACGTATTACTGACATTTAGTAGGCATAACAATTCGATATTAATGTATGAATTAAGGATTGTTTGTTTCAACTATTCATGTACCTACATTTAATTGGTCACGTTCAACTACAAGTTTTTCAAACTGGCATTGTTTGATGAAGCAGAGTTACTTACTTACTTTTGGCTTCACAACAACCCTTTATATGTTTTCCTTCATTAAGCGATCTTGAACAAGGCAATGTGGAACAGCATTAAAAACGTTCAAATCTTTCTCCAGAGTATTCGGCCAACTCCAATCCAGTACTCTTCCCAGTCTCAAGGTTTCCATGAGAATCTTACTCCAATTGGTAAACGATGGACTTTTGTCTTGGACTCTAATGTAGTCTTAATGTGGCTCGCAGCCTTTTTCCAGCTTACTTCCAGGATTACCGAAGAGTCTGCAGAGGAAACCGACCAGGCCGACATTTTAAACATGGTCCTACAATACCTTTTCCTGGCCATGTACACCCTTGTGCTCTCTGCTTCCTGGACATTTAGATTCCGCGGACCAGCTACAATTTGGATGATTGAAAACTCACATTTTCTCAGTTCAGAAAGAAAATCTGCTGAGAACTATGAGGAAAAGCGGACTGAAGAGATTCTCTACGGAAGTGCACTGTATGGAGTAGTTGTTGTATGCTTTTCAGGAAGTTTCATCCACGGAGCAATGCCCCTCATAACAAACTCAACCCCAGGGCATACGATCTTCAAATGGATAATTCCTGGAGAAATCTTAAAGAATATGGGAATGTGGTACCATGTCGCCTGTTGTAGTTACATGGGCTTCATTGGCTTTGTCGGAGTGTTGCCTATCATTCAAGCGCTCATGTTTCAGTGTGGCTTTCTCTACGAGTCTCAATTCACCCTGAAGCCTGTCTACGGTGAAAGCTGCCTGGCAAAAGCTTTCGCGAAGCATAAAACAGTTTACCATCGGAGTTTTCTCTTCATTCAAGGCTACAACAGGTATGGATACGTCTGGTTCTCTGGGTTGATGGGATCCGCATTTTTCCTCAATGTGATAAGCACTCTGATATGCATTCGGTTTCATTCCGTGCTCCATCCGTTGCTGCTGGGTTTCTTCGTAGGATTTGATGTCATCTGTGGAGTACTTACAGTCATGATTCATGCCATTTCGATGCTCAGTTCAGAGGAAGCTGCTAACTTTCTGGGTTATTGGGCACCCATCTTGTTTTCCAAGCAGCAAAGAAAAGAGTTGCAAGCTTGCTTGCCTATCAGGGTTGAAATTGGGCCATTTTTTACACTCCAAAGAGCAACTCTTTTGGCAACAGTTTCGGAAATTGTTAATACAACAGTTTCACTCCTTATGTTATAATCCTTATATATATTTACGATTCATATCGGTGATTTTATTTGGGGAAATGGACAATTTACTAAATTAATGTGACATAAGTTAACTGGGAAAACAACAGATAAAAGTTAAACAAATACTAGTATATCTGTACAAGTATCAACAATAATTGATTGGTTCAGTTTAATGATGATTTAAATCTTATTCTGTGTCTGGTTCTGACGAAGAAAGAATTAGTCGTCTTTTCATCCCTCCTCCTCCAATTCCTGATTTATGGACTTTTTTAAAATTCTCGAGTTCTGCAAATATTTGAGTAAACATACGTTAACGCTTGTAGCAGGAATAATTACTTACAAATTAGGTTAGGACTTACCTTTATCCATTTCAGGGAGCTCCTGGAAGTTGGGACAAATTGTTTGAATTTCCGCTTGTTCCTTAGGTAGCATAGGATGCAGTACAATGTGCGTATCTGTAAAGATATACGTAATTAGAAAGCAAATATGTTTTCAGATTGAAAATTAGATAAATATAAGTTGTTAGCATAATACATACCAGCTTTTGATAGTTTCCCATGGATTGTCCACAATTCCCAGTTTTGTGGATTGCTTTCCATTTTAAATGGGACGACAATAGTTTCACCTGTACGCAATAAACAACAAAATAAAGATTAATGTTTACACTTTGAGTTTTTTACTTTTGTGATCAATAGGATGAGCATAATTCAATTCGTTACCGTTGTTCGGCGGTCGTTGGTAACATCCAATAACTGCATTCCCATTATCTTGAGTTTTAATCCTTCCAGAAGGCTCCAAGTGATAATTAACAAGTGTTTGGAATTCCTCAAAGCGGTTACTCGCATGAAGTACAAACAAATACCGGTAAGGTTGTTCTGTTTGATATCAAATACAATTGGATCCTTAAGAGCACCGTAATATTTACTTATTTCTGTTGTCATACCTGGAAGGTTATCTGTTTTCAGCTCTGGAAGCACTGCCGATTTATGTGGATGAATAGTGGTTCCAGTAATTTTCTTTGGACGTTTGGATACCCCCGGATACCATAGGGCTGCAATACAGTTTTCGAATTCAATGAAAACTTTATCAATACACTTGCCCAACTTAAGGAGTAATGGATGATAATCATTATACCTCTATGACAATCAGTGGGACAGGACATTAATAAATGCATCGTTTCACGCTCTTGCGATGACCGCAGCTTGACATAAAAGAAAGATCGGTTCTTATATCCTGAAAGATAAAGTAAGAACCAAAAATCATTCTACGTAGATGTCAAACATTAAAACAGTAGTTAAGCAGCTTACGTTTGAAGGTTATTCTCGGGGATAGTGATTCATGACTGGTATTGGCAATTTTCTGGTCCTGTTCCTTTGCTGCATTTTGCATCATATGAGAAGGGATATCTGACGATACGCGGTCAATTTCCGTTTCCACAGATGTTGAAAAAGTGCTGCTTTCTTCGTCGTGCATAGAATTCATGGGAGAACTCTTAATGGATTTTAATTCCGGTTCTGGTTTTAATTCTTCTGGTAACAAAATCATCTCGGAGACTTGAGCTTCTACGGTCCCCCTAGCCGACTCTGCAGTAGGGTCCAATGTTGAGTCGATCTCAACTTTGTCAACTGCAATGCGAAAAACACGGAAATTTGTAGAAATGATTCAGGAATTTAAATTCAAATATTGGTCGGAACTGTTTTCAAATACCATCCATGGCTTCAAGTAAATTAACTGGTCCATAAATTACACCCTCGACGAGAGCTTGTTCCTTGTTTTCTGAGTCTTGCTGGGAATGGCTGTGACCGGCTTCACAAACTGGTTTTTCAATAAAATGTCGGAGTTGTACAAATAAAAATTAGTAGAAGAAAATCATTTCCAATTTGCTAATTTCATATTTAAATCAAGTTCTATAATTTTGCTTACCTTCCATATCTTCCTGAATTTTTAATTGGTCATCCGATGTTACAGCCTCAACCTCGATACCTTGCTCGTGTTTCTCGGATTCTTCTTCGGCCCCGGCCTTGGCGTTTTCACCCAAGTTTTCAGCTAAATTTCAAAGTTACACGAAGTTTAAACATGACACTGAATCAGATTACTTTGCAAACCGAGTTTAAAATACCGTGTATAATTTCATGCGACACATTTGCAGGAGTTACAACTTCCACCGTATCTTTGGCCATCAGGTTCTTCTCCAATTCGTCATCGGGGTAGGTCAGGGTAACTTCACAAGCTCCTTCTTCATCTGCAATCCGAATGTATACAATGTTTAATACTGGATCCGGAATTAGTATATAAACAAAATGTAACGCTTCAATGTTCAAATACCTGGCACTTCATCTTCGGGATCCTTATCACCAGTAGCCGCATCAACATCTGTAGGTCGGGCTGATTCCGTTAATCCTGATTCTTCCCGGGAATCAATCGGAGTGTTTCCATTAGCATTCGGGTTGCTGCATTCATCCGGTTTCATTGGCAATGACAACGTTTCCAGTCCATGTTGCGGAATCTCGGTTGCCTCTTCAGACAATTTTTCCATGACGATTTGAGATTGGCATTTTACGGAAGTGGAGCATGAGTCCACGAAGGAATTGGACGGCAACACATTTTCATGAGGCGTTTCCATTGAAACCTTATCTGACTCAGTCTCGGCTACATCATCACTATGCATTTTTAATTGAATTGGAAAATTTCCGCGAAGATCTATTAGAAATTAAAGTTAATAACATTTCATGCCACAACACTTGTCGACACAAAAGCAGATAACGAATTGACGAAGACGTAGTCGCACTTAAATTACATTCTGCTTCTTCAATTTTAAATAGCGTCCTGTGGACAAGTACTTAGCTTACCTATTCGCTTCAGAATCAATTTAAAAAAACGAGTGCCTTCAAGTTTTTCTGCCACTGACAAAGAATTTCAAATGAAACAATTAATTGCACTGAAGCAATTCACCAGTACGTTTGCAAGTAATTTGTTTACCAACAAAACCAAACATCACCAAAATTATGATCACACTTTCACACTTACGTCGTTTTCCCGTCGACGGCGGTTTCTTTACTACCGTTCTATTCCTACAAAGCGACGTATCTGCCCTTGAAGTGGAGCTATTTTTTCGAGCAGTCCCTGGTTTCCGCGAATGAGTTCTTACTACTTTGTCGAAAGTATTGCCAGTGACACTACGGGAATTAAACCTTTTAAATTATTGACCTAATTACGTAAAGTCATCTTCCATACCGTTTCTTGGACACTCTCCTGGAAGTGGTGGCATCAGCAGATCTATAATGCCCATACTGAATACAATGAATGGCCTTAAGGCTAGGTGGTCCACTCCTACGGGAACGTCTTGGTGTCATGTCCTGAACACTTGGTCATACATAATGGTTTTAAATTATTATGGTTTCGGGTCTGTTTTTGAAGACATACAACGTGTCGCAACTGTTTTATTCGTAGAATCACGCATTTTCACATCGCCCGATTTACGAGGATCAAAAAGGTTTTAGATACCAACAATTTCAAACTTCCATGTGCACTGTATTCACTTTCACAGCTTTTCTTTAGTCTCGCTAGTAGCAAAGTTGCGTACTTTACAGCTTGTTGGGCAAATGCATATCTTATGTCTCCAGTTTCTTTCTTTAATGCTCAAATTTCGCGAATTCCACAAAGATAATAAAGTAATGAAATTTTATCGTCTGTTTTCCACATGAAACCTAAGCATTTGTGCAAGCTAACCAAATAGATAACTTATGGGTCCCTACTTTTCAAATCTGTTGTCCATGCCTCTTTTTATTTTATTAAAGCAGTCCAAAAAGTCTCATTGACTCGCTAAAAACAATAGGCAGCAAATTTAATGAGCATTAAAAGTTATCAGGTGTTGACGAATTCACAAGTTTTATTTCAATTGCTCAACAGTTGTAAAGACAATTAATTTTTACTGTCCAAGGTAATATTAATAGTAAAACTAAAATAGGATGATACGCTATGATGTATGAAGTGCTCTAATTGAATTCATAAAACGTTTGGCGATTTCACCAATCTAGTTGAAATTTTCTCCAGATTTCGATTAGAAACAGAGAAATGCAAACCACCAAAGCACTCGCATTTATAACGAAAATTACAGCTGTCGACTCCATCGTTAGTGGCTTCGGTTCAACTAACAAACTTTTCTTTGATCCTTGGACCAAGTAGCTCAGAACATTTCCAATTTTCATTAGTTGCATGAAATCTCTGGAGTTATGCGCATTTTCTAAAAAGCTGTCATCGCTCGCGTTGGGTTTGTAAGTTCCTTGCAAGTATTTCTTACCTAAAAAGCTGTCATCGCTCGCGTTGGGTTTGTAAGTTCCTTGCAAGTATTTCTTGGGTCGGTTTAGCTCTCTTGCATAGTATTCCATTCGCCACATTTTTGTCCACCGCTCATAAAAACCACCTTCTACTACTCGTTTCAGAACGTTTTCAAACAGAGGCAGAACAAAGTTTCTGGAAGCGATCCAGGCTTTTCTAGATATAAAAGGAGTTGACGACTCCCTTCCAGGTACAGGCACGAAGGATGTCGTTAGCCTGATTAGTTCTGTGACAATCCAAAGATCACTTTCAGTGCTCAAAATGGCAAACGGCTTGGGTACCTGAATAGCACCTGAATCAGTTGCAACATCAATCGAACCCGCAATTTTGCGAACTAGTTCGAATTTGTTTGTTTCGTTAAGAAAATGCGTAGATTTAGCAAGAGACCGGAAATATGTGGAACTTTCTCCCGAGGAATTCATTAATGGTGGTAGAACAATGTCCTTAAAGAGAGATTGACGGTATCCATGGGGCTTATGGTAGGCCATGCTACCAACAAAAAAATTTAAGTTTAAAAGCTGTCGCAATGTTTCTGGTAGATTTTGAGGAATGCTGTCTATAGTCATAAACGAAGATAAAGCTCCTGAGTAAAAGTTAGTTATGATTAATGTAGTTATCAGCCATGTGGACATGATAATAACCTGTCGATTTATGTGGACGTTAATACTCTGTTGGAATAAGGAGCCAATAGACCCACAGCGAATTTCCGAAAATGTTGGGTGAAAGCAGAGAAAGTGAAATGATGGTGCATAGAAATGAAGCGAGTAAACCTAACCAAGTAGCACTTGTAAATGGCCTTATCAAAACGAGAAAGTCTTGAGAATGGCTCATCGGCTGGACAAACAATACGTGCTGATGAAGATCATAAAACAACGGAACTGAAAGTAAACTTTCTCTTTGGTAAAAACGGGAACGTTTGAAAAACCGATCGTGAATGAATCCCAGGCTGTTAATTGAATAAGTCGTAGCCTGACCGTAAGGGACCTGGCCTGAAGGGTAGGGCTGTGGAGTGGCAGAAAAGTTTAGATGGGAACTTGCACTACGAAACGCACAGTCCTCCGGGACAACCCCTTTCAAACCATGGAGATTTGTGCAAAGTGTATATGACCAAAAGAAATTTAATCGGTTATGCACATGAAGAAATTTGAGATTTTTATGGAGCGATTTCCAAGTAGAATAGAGGTCAGCTATTGAATTAATTTCCTTAAGGGGAACAAGTGACAACGAGCGGTCAACCGGATACCAACTGAACAATGGAACACAATGCATGCATTGAAGGAATGCTTGAGTTCGGGAGCAAATTATAAATTTTGAGGTAAGATCTAGTAAAAAGTTGCTCCGAATAGCTTCAAGAAATTCGTAGTCTTTGTGAAGCTCCACGGTAGCTTGATAATTAAAAAGAATCACAAAAGTAGGATCTTCGCGAGCCATTACCATAGCACGGAGCACCTGGTAAAAAGAAAACCTCGGATTTACAGCCACGTCCACGAAAATAGAATGGAGGGTGCATCCTCCTTTGAAATATTTTGGCTTGAAGGCCCTAAAAGGACTAGCTGCGTACGGTACAACTTTCATTCAGCAAAGTATCCTCCTCATATCTTCCGTAATGTGCGGATTCATCATTAGCTAAAATTATATCTACTGAAATAGGAACTCGGTTATCAAAAAGACGTATTTGTTCCACGAGGTACTCATAGTATTCCGGCAGTTTAAATAATCCCACGAAGTTTACAACTGAACAGTCAGCTAAAATGTTTATAATATACGGGAGCAGCTCCCTACTTGGAGGAAGGAAAATAGACTCGTGGGACTCCATAATCACAACTGACAACTGACGCTTCCATACAACGAAAAAGGGAAAAATTTAAATTGCAAGTGTCTGATAAGACCTACTTGAAAACCTCATGTTGTGTTTGAATATGAAACTCTTGCTGTAAATGAGCAAACCAATACTGAACTACTTAACAAAACATGAATCGTAATTTAATGACTAGTAAATATAATTTTGTAGTGTCCATAACGGCATACTATGCAACTATATCTTGAAAGTATTTGCGAAAAGCATTTTTTGGTGTCGTTGGGAATTTGAATCGTGTACAATTAAACTCGGTCTCCATAGTACTCCCCACGTGCAATTGGTACGCTTCGAGGGTTGTCAAAGACGTAGGGATGACGTTCCGAAGTTGATTAGATGCCCGCTTGCTTTCTTTGATTGTTTGAAGTAGTCAACAGTTATACATCTTTGTACCTTTATGTCTCTTATGTATTGCCCGAACTTAAGCCGAAAGATGCAACCAGATAATGAGAAAACCTAGAGTTGCTTATCAACAGTTGAGCTCAAGGTCAAACACTCATTTTCATTCTGTCATACACTCCCTGTACCATACATATAAACCGACTTATCATCCTTACAGTACATGATTTAAACTACATGTGCTTATCTTTTTCATCTTAAAAACTTATTCATAATTAATATCACAATAGGTTGATGTACAGGTAATAAATTCACTTTTTGTGTGAAACAAGTGACCTTGGAGTTTTCAGCGAAAGTGTTGCAACAGTAGTCGATTTTGTCAATATGTGCTTTGAAAAAGTGTCCGAGGGAGAGTTTTCAAAGTTACTAGAAATATTGAGACATCGACTACCTGAATCTTGTATTGTAAGCAAATTTACACGGTTTAAGCACATAGATATCTGTAACGCCTCGGATAAAATTGTCAGTTGTTATAATCCTTTGGCCTTTTTGCAGACATATAACCAAATATTGAACTACCCGGCTGACCCCGACCAGTTTTGTGTGTACACATATTCTTATCAAACAACATCCATCACTAATGAAAATGAGTCGACCTGGATTTTGGTTACTGTTAAACGAGATGTACGTATGTATGTATTACATACATGAATAATATTGAATAATATGTAAAATAAATCTGTATTCATAAATCAAATGTGTATTCTAAAGGATTGGGGAAAGGTAGTAACCATTTCCGGGCCAAGGTCTGGTGAGCTACCGGTTCTAGTGAAATTCGCCCTGGAAGAAACCAATTTTGTAAACTGGTCCGATCCGTTTCTCTTTCTGAGTCAGACTCCAGCTATGAGCGATTTTATCATTAATCTACACATCAACAAATACTTCAAACATCATTAAAATTGAGCCATCCAATTTGTTCTGTATGAAACCAGAAGACGCACTTAAGTTGGAGATAAGCTCTTCATTACCTGGTAATTATAAGGTTCGCAACTTAGATCAAATCGGAGTCGACTTCTTGACTAAGATTTGGAAATATACGACCACTGGCACTGCCGATTACATGAAGAGGTCAATAAGCAAATATATATCCTCAGGAATTTACGATAGTACAAACAACAACGTGGTATGTGCTGCATTCATGCCTAATTTCGGAATGGTTTGCACTTTACAAACTCATCCCGACCATAGGAGAAAAGGATACGCTACACAAGTTGTGAAACATATTTACAAACAAGCAGCTACCAGGGGATTGTATCCTTGTTTGGATACCCAAATCGTAGACAAGGTAGCTACAGCTTTTCATTCGAGCATTCCTGGAAATAACATTGTGTGCAAATTGGACTATATTTGCCATAAAATATTTTAATGAAAAAGTGCTGCATTTTTATAATTGTGCATAATTTTGTTTATTAGTCTCACAATTGTGTTAAGCAACTCGATTAATACAAATAAAATGTTATAACAGAAAAGTGTATGGTTTGCGAGTGGATGGCAGTTTCCGTGCCCGAAGTAGTTTCAATTTAGGCCAGATAACCTCAAGAATAAGGGAGAGGCTTGCGACTCCAATTAGGAAAGGAAATATCCACATTGTATCTGCCAGCGAGCTGAAGCTTATCATTGAAAACTCCATTGGCTGGTCCATCGGAATGTTACGTTTAGTGTAGCCATACCAATAAATTATCGCCTGCCAAACCCCGCTCGCAATTAAATTTTCAATAAACCCTTCAAATGGAATTGCTAGCATTGTCCTGTTATTAAAATGCCAGAGTTTCATTTCAGTAAACTGGTCCCTATCTGAAGTGTCAAAATGCTTTTGATGTTTGCTATCAATTAGGAATTTTCGCAGGTAGAAGTTTACCTCGTACATATGTTTGGTAGGGAATTTCCTGTATATTAATGCAAAACTTGGCAAATCAGCGTCAGTTATGGAATTTCTGTTAATGTGCCTTTCTTTAAAGTTTTTCATACTTTCCATAGATGCATCATACTGGACTAATGCTACACTTTTGCTACTGCTAAGTTTCACCCATGTCCAATGCGTCTCGTTGAGAAGTAAATATGTCTTTGACAACAAATGCATAACATCACCATTTCCTGAATTGGCCTCCTTATTCCCGTCCAGGAGTACAAGGTCAAAAAGTCGAGATAAAAATGATCTTTCTGCTATTATCTTAAGCGAGCTATTAAAAACTAACTCGTTAAAAGTCTGTGGAACGTAATACGTCTCTTTGGCCTTTGTCAAACTGGCAGAAAGGCTAGTAGCGAATTCTATCCGAAGTAAGATGACAGAATAAAGCCATAGCATTAATAAGAAAAGTAAATTGCTCTTTATGTAAGGTAGCATAGGAAGTCCTTGCTCAAAAATACTTCTTATCAACCAATATAAAGAGAATTTCATCCCAGCCAAGTTAAAAATTATTGCTAAAACTGACATTAAACCAAAGATGACTGCTAAGTCGCTTAGTTTGAGAAAATCTGACATTTTAAGTTTCTTTAAAGCTTCCGATTTGCGTACAAAAACGGTGTATCTGTAGCCATAGGAATATGCGCCGGCTACACTACTATAACTCGGCCTAGCCTCTCCTAATCGTACAGCAGAAATGCCCAAGATGCTATTTATCACTGGGGCACAGGTGGAACAGTTGAGGTACTCTGAAAATATCATTAGCACACGATACCCGATTCCACAATTCTCACGCATATGCTCATTATCTGTTGACAGTCCATAAAAGCCTCCACTAGTCTTGACTTCGCATTTTGATTGTTTCCATTGATGGCTATCCAATTCACGAATTAGATTTATATTCAATTTTTGAAGTGGACTTCTATGGAGAATGTCTTTGATAACATTGGAGGGGATTATCCATAGCGGTATGGATGTTATATTGTCGTCGTTGATTAGGTAAAACTTGAAGTCCAAGGCGGGGACGTATGTGCATGGTACTTTGACTCCAATTTCGATAAGAATCACTTTCGAAATCCAAAACTTAGTCCATTCCTTGTTTTCAACAAGTAGCTCAATTTGTTCAGTGCAGGACTGCATATGACCATCTTGCAAGTAGATAATTGCAGACAGACGATAAGGAGACCAGTTTGTGCTGCTGAAGGAATCCGTGTACCAATCCAGAGCCGTACCCAACGTCGTTGTCAAATATACTTCACAATACCCCGTGAAACGTTGATGTGGTTTCTTTTGCGATATGCTTTTGTTAGAAATGCCAGGAATTATGGGCAAATTTAGAACGAATGTGGGTAAATTTTGACCCTGGAGTGAGATAAAATTATGAAATTCCAACCGGGGCAGTGGCTTCTCTATTGCAATGTACAAAACGCAACCTACTGGAATGTCAATAGTTTTTTGGAGCTCGAAACAGACAGAAATATAAAGTAAACAGATAACGATACAAATTTTAGTCGTCCACATAAAGAAATCTTCTTTTAGAGATTGTTTTCTTTTCCTATATTATAAGCAATATAATATACAGTTTCAGACTTGTTCCAAGAATAACTTAGATCTACACCAAGTAGATTTGTTAGTATAACGGACCCATTACGGCACAGTTAATAGTTAGACCTCCGTCCACTTAACGGGTTCATGGGTACAATGAATGGTCATACAATATTGATACATTTTACACTTAAGAGGGCGTCTCGGAATATTGCTTTGGAAAACATCGGCGCGCTAATGCACTCCAAATAGTATTGTTATTCCATGCGATATGGATCGATCGACGAGATCTCTACTTTCAAAACGACCATTATAAAACTGGAAATAAAATTTATTCCAGGTGATTTTTGCATTCATATTACCATATTTTTTTATGTTTGAAACTTTCTTTTTGAAGGTCGTAGTCGCATTAGCTAGATTCGGTTCACATTGGCCCATTGTCCGAAAAAGCATGAATCAGATCCTAACATAATCATGTAATAGAATGCATTAAAGGAATTTTCCAGAAACTGGAAATGCAAAAATCATGACAAAAGGTGTGTTCAATATTTAATGTCCGTTGGTTTTCGGTATACTAAAATGCACGCTAATACAATCAAATTACAATGAATACAATCTCACACATCATTGCGTTGTACTTTAGATTTTTAAGCTTTTAAGTTTTATTTTCAGTTTGATTAGAAAAACGTGTCAAACGGTTTAAAATGGGACTGACAAAAATGTCTAACAGTCGGACTCTGTTGGATTTTTGAGTTTCCCTTCGTGCAAATTTACTGTGTACTTATCACGTAATTTCCGAGGCAACTCTTCAAAGCATACCAAATCAAGTTTGGGTGGACCTTTCACTCTATTGTCACATCCAAGAAGATTTAGTGCAAAACCCAATAGAGTATTTAAAATCAAACACGAAATTATTATAACCATGGCAGAAAGCAAATAGAACATTTGTATTTCCTCAACTGATAACCAATAAGTTGATGTTCCATCGGATTTATCGTAGGTTTGAAAACCATCTAGAAACTTAAAAGTGTCTCGGATTTCCCGTACATTTTCCTGTGCCAACAATGCCCGTACTTGATTCCTAGTCAAAATATTAAATTTGTATTCTGTGCTAATCATACACACAGAAAGTTGTACTTGGCCATATTTTGAATTGTTAGTTCTATGCACAATGTTTGGTTCTACATTCACGGTATGTCCAAACGCATACTCCAGTTTGCTTTGCAATTGACGTGCCACTGACCAAGGTGTGTCTCCATGTAAAGACAGGCCTGTCCTTTGCACAAACTTGTGATCCTTTCCAACTTTGTAAATAACTATCGGTATTGTTTATACATGGAATCCGGTGATTATTCGAATTCGCTATCCAGGATACTGTCACCATCAAATTGTAATAGACGTCGGGAAATGGCTCATGAGAAACTGGTTCAGTCACAGACAAAACTCCAGTCGTGGGGTGAATTGAGAACAAACTTTGTGACTGTAAAGAAAATTCAACTCTTCCCGTAGAAATCCAAGACGCGTCTACTTTTTCACGATAGTCGACGAGCTCCAGTTGAGTGAGTTCTGTTCCAGGTGGATAGCCTGGAGTGAAAACAGCTGTAAAGTAGGGCCTTTTAAACCGAACCACATCCGGCATCGGATTCGGAGATTTGATGCAAATAGTCACAGAAACGGACACCCAATGTGGAGGAGACCCTTTGTCCCTGGATTCTAAAACAATCGTGTAGTACCCCGCTAGGTCCATGAAGGACTTTGCTGGGCGCAAACTCCACCAAGGTTTCTCCTCCCTTTTCTCCTTTTTCAATTGAAACATGTTTGGATTGGATTCGGCATTCAAGATTTTAGCAGTTACTTGAGAGTTAGGAGTACCCGGCTCGTCATCTGCAAATGAAAGTTTCAAATGAACTATATTTTATCATTCCTTGGATTAATATGAAAGATAATTTTTGTGGATTGACCATCAGTCAAGAAAAACGAGACGATGATGTCGTTAACTGTAGCATTCTCCCATACAGTATAAACTTCCTTTTCCTCGTTGAAGTGGAACTGAGGGGAATGGTCGTTCACATCTATTACTCTTATCGACATATTTTTACGGGTGCTCAGGCTCTCAGATCGGTTTCCACATCCATCCCTAGGGTCGTTGTCAACAGCTACCACAGTCAAGAAAAACCAATCCTGGACGTCTCTATCGAGTGGCTGCAAGACTGATACGCTTCCCGTGACGTAGTCTATCTGAAAAGTTCCAGAGTCACCTTCCAGCAAGTAATTGACTTGGCCGTATTTACCCAAGTCTATATCACTAGCCTGAACAGTGGTTATTACGCTTCCTACCGCGGTGTTCTCCAGTACCTCGACTTCCTCCTGCAAAACTGTGAACGTCGGCTGCAAATATTTCAAAATCTATTTAAATCTATCCGACAGTGATTCCATATAATTGGAAGATGGAATGAACCCAGAGTTCCAACCTTGTTATCGTTTTCGTCTTCAATTTGCAGATAAACGTGTACACTATTGGACATATTCCAACTTGTTGAAGCGCTAACCAAAAACATATAAGACTCGTTCATTTCCCTATCGATACTTCCATGTACCCGAATAATTCCCAAATCGGGGTCAATATGGAACGGGACTGGGTGAAAATCTTGATACAAACTGTACGTCAGTTTGAAATCCTCATCCCACAATGCAGCTACCGTTAGTATGGCCGTTTCAACTGGAGTGTTTTCACGTACTCTAGCTATATAAAGTTTTTGAGTAAATTTGGGAGCTACGTCATTCTCGTTTAAAATTTCAACACACAACCAAGCCGTATCTATTTGAGGGATATTTTTCTCCGCAGCAGTGTCGTTGACGACAAGCTCCACCTCCAGTTTGTCCAGAATTTCGTAGTCAAAGCTGGAATCAGCCTGTACGCAGCACTCCCGTGTCAGAGTTGATTGTTTGGTAGTCAAACACCAAGTTGTCTTCTATTGTTACGTCCACCTGTTTACCGTTTTTATACGCTCTGCTGTTGGTGTAGTTGATTGAGAAAATAAGCCAATCATGAAAGTCCGGATGTGTGGAAGATACCCGGAGAACTTCCAAATCAGGCTTGGTATTTTCAGGAATTGCAACACTATAGTCGCAAATTCCAGTGCTATTTGTTATCAACTTTGGTGGCTTATCATTCACATCTGTAATGAGAACTTTAACGGTCGCTGATGACACTTTGTCTGGACGGAGAATGTTAAAACAACGGATATACAACCATATAAATACAGATGGATTCTGAAACTTATCTAAGCCCCCCTGGGTTGCTAGCGTGATTACACCGGAAGTCGGATGAATGACGAAGTCGTTTGAATGTTTCTGGAATAAAGTGTAAATAGTTGAGGAGTATGCGGGGGAACTGTCGTTGTCATGGCATTTCACCTCCATAAGGGTATAGTTGAGGGGAGCGTCTTCCATAATGCGGACTTTGTACTGACTCGCGTTAAATTGAGGATCGCAGTCATTCTCGTCATAAGACGGTAACAGAGAGAGGGACACGGGATGATTTTGAAGGTACACCACTGTCACTTGCTTCGACGATGAACTGGAGTAAAATTGAAAGCGGAGACTCGACATTCACTGAGGAGCCCGGAAAAAAGTTGTTCAGTGCTTCAAAGTCAAAGGGTTTAACGAGGGTAAAAATGCCGGTGGGAGGATCTAGGTTGAAATGAAGACTTTCCTCGGTCTTGCCCAGAGGCAGGAGGCGATAAGTGACCAAACTGTTGTTTGTGTTTACTGCGTCACTGTCAATAGCGACAATACTGATGGGAAAGAGTGATGTCCTTTTGATTTTCGTAAATGTTTACTTCGTAGCTCGACTGTGAGAATTTTGGACTGTTGTCATTCTCGTCGGTGAGATGAATTGTCAACGAAACCGTTGAACAGTGTCCGGTTCCGAGATTGTCACAAGCTTCAACTGTCATTTGGATTTCTTCTTGTATTTCATAGTCGAGTGTAAGGGAAGTATGAAGATTTGTGCTTATCTGTCCTGTGGTCTCATTCAGAACGAGGTCAGACTGAGCAGGGCCCCAGATATGGGTGTACCGCACTTTTCCAAAAGGGCCTGAGTCGGCATCGGTTGCAACCACTTTGGCTATTTCCGATCCGGGGAGTGGGTTTTCGGGAATGGTTATGTGATAGTGACTTTGTGAAAACCTTGGCGCATTGTCGTTTTCATCTGTTATTACAATACTAACAGCCACTGTCGACGTGTTTCCTCCTGTGTCTACAGCAACTAAATTAAAATGAAGCGGGCTTGGACCTTTTTCAAAGTCGAGTTGAGTGGAGTCTTTGACAATAATTTGCCAAGGAATGCTTCCATACCCTGATTTGGGGTAAATATCAAAGATACTCTGAGTTTGGCCTTGTAGCGACAACTTAATTTCGTCTAGACTATCCATATCGTAGTCTTGGACTTCTGTGAGCAGTCCTTCTCCCATTTTTGCAGGAGTTCCAACTGGACTATTTTCTGGAATCGACCCATGATAAGATCCATTCCTAAAGATAGGTCTGCCTGAAGGCCGCACAACTTTGATAATCATATCTGCATCTGTATGAAAGCCTTTCTCATCTAGTTCTGTTGCATTCACTTTTATTCTGTAAATCCTTGTAAGGTCTGTGGTCAAATTGAACATAGCCAGGGTCCTGATGGCTCCTCCCGGCTCGACAAAAAACTTCTCCTGCTTCCCTCTAAGTTTATAAGCAACAGGACTGTTCACTCCGGAATCTCCGTCAACAGCTTGAAGCTGAAATATTTTTGAGTTTATTGCAATACCTTCCTTCATTTCAATCACGGCTTGATTAACAAACCGAGGAGGATTGTCGTTCTCATCTTGAACTATAATTGTCACGTTAATACTACTTTTTAAAGGACTTCCCTCCACTGGGCTGTCTTGAGCAAATATTTGAATATTGTGGACAGTTGCTTCCTCGTAATCCAGAGGAGCAACTAAAACAAGCTGAACGGAATTATTAATCGGAAGCAGCTTGAAAAGGGTGAGGTCTCCGTGCACAAAGTATTTCACGTGGCCGTTGGGACCTTCGTCCAGGTCCACAGCAGAAAAAGTTGAAATGACACGTGGCACTGGTCTGTTTTCGGGTACTTTGAATGTACTGTTGAAGTTTATAAACTTTGGGTAATCTGAGAAACAAGCAAAAATTAATGTATTTCGTATAAATGTATTTCGTATAAATTATTGAAATTATGATTATGATATTAAAAAGATTTCTTACTATCGTTAACATCCAAAATGCGAATTTTGACCGATAAAGTGGACGGAGTTTTCACTCGGCCGTCGGTTACTTGAACGGTGAAACTGTAGCGGTCTTTCACCTCTCTATCCAGTGGCTTTGTCACTATTAAACTAGCCGTTTGTCCTGATTCCCGTGTAATTTTAAAGGGAAGTTTTTCATGGGGTGGGTTCCTCAGTAGAGTAAATGACAGAGAGTCGTCGTCCCAGTCGAGGGCTTTAAATGTGTGGACAACACTTCCGACTTTGGTCTTCGGACTTTCGGAAATATTGAGGAAGAGAGTGGACTGGGAAGGGATAAATTCGGGCATCATATTGCCCCAAACACTCCCCAGAATAAATACAAACAGAGAAGTTGTCGACTTCATTGCAAAATCAATATTGATGGATTAAGAATGAATTGGCCATAAAAATACAATGTACAATTATTTCTGAAAATGACACATTTCGGTTTAATAGATTTGTACTTGTGTTTTATGTTTACAGCGTAATAGGTTTTATGTTTTATTGTCCCCATTATTCATTAAAATTGATTCATGTTGCATAATTAAAGTTACATTTAAATGGATATTCAACGCTCCAAAGGGAGACGACCCTTTTCGGTGTTGTTCTATGGAATTAACTAACGTCGCATACTTTTAAGCTTCCATGATAATGTCGCTTATCGAGTTTGTGTGAATGAATCATACACAAATTACAAGACAGGAAACGATGCTAAATATTTGTAACCGAACTTAATTAATGTTTATTTCAAACCCTAAGAGATGCTACCTACCTGGCCAAACATTGTTCGAGTGTAAAAATTTGTATCTGAACATGGTGATTGAAACATTTAAGTTCTTCACGGCTCGCCCTTGCAGGTTGGCTTGTGCAAGTCCGCTCCCATATCTAGCCAGCCAAGATCCTTTAGACGGGAAACGCTGCAGCACCTCCTT
>JAAXOA010000254.1:0-28273 GCA_036561885.1 Salina celebensis
ATGGAACGCAAAAAATAAGGTTTAATGCCAGACCGTCGTTGGATTTATCTGGGCCACTTTACACTGACTTTATTGGTAACTTTGTGTACAGCATATTCTGATTTGATCGAATTTAACAAGCGGTAAGAGCGTGTTTAATCACCGACAGATGCCTGTTTGTCCGCGCCGACCGGACATGAAAATATTGAAACGATTGGAGCAAGAACCCCAACTGATCCAGATCAGAAACAATTTAGTAATGACATAGAATCTTTATACCAGGAAGAATGGAAAAGAACGGAACGGAAGCAAAGAAAAGAAGCACTTCAGGCACTGGCGTTTGCATGTGCCCATCAAAACCAGCACAAGTCAATTGCTGGATATGCTCAGTTCCTTGCAAATAAATATGTTAGTGATGACATAGAATGAGCTTTTGTTGGTTGTGTGGTTGCTGCTTTGTACCACCTTATCTTTTTGTGTTTCAGAATAAGGATCACGACACCAATATACAGTGGAAGACGATACATAATTTGCTGTATAAAATGAAAGGAAGCACGCAACATCCCACTCCATTATTTCTGAGAGTTGCAAAGAAATGGTCCGTCAAGAAGGAGTGCTGGAAGGAATTTTGCAAGTTGATGTCATCAAATCTCAATGGTCCGCAGTCTACAGAGGGGGCGGAAACATACCTAAAACAACTCTAAT
This sequence comes from Salina celebensis, assembly GCA_036561885.1. NCBI lineage: Eukaryota > Metazoa > Arthropoda > Collembola > Entomobryomorpha > Paronellidae > Salina > Salina celebensis. The sequence goes on from JAAXOA010000254.1 coordinate 685, forward strand.
CAAACTTGGATATAAACTTATGTAATAAATTCGTAGAATCGGATGACTTTAAATCTTATAACGTTTCGCTCCTATTGTTGATTTTTTTTAATTTTTTTATTGCACATTCGTTTGCAAACTACCAAAACCACAACACGTGTTTCCGATGAGGTTGGTGGGTGGAAAGTAGTGTATTGATATAAATAAAGTTGTTTCATAGTGTTTATTCTCTACACATCGACACCAATTTCAAAATGGCGTCCAAAACCAAGCCAGAAAAGGCAAAGTGGATAGTTTCAGAGGAAAAGGCCTTAATAAACGCTGTTTTTGCATATCGAATCAAGACCAAGATACATCCTATTGGTGCACCAACAGTTGAAGATTACCCGTGGGAGGAAATCCGTAATAATGCAGAGGTTGGCAATATGCATAATGTATTATGATTATTATTACTTCTCATCTCTTTACATAACAATGTACTTAATTAATGTTTCCAGTTGTATAAGAAAAATGTTGTACAAGTAAATCAGAAATGGAGGAATATGTACTGGAAAGGAAAAATTCAAAAGCTTTTGAAAGAAGAAGGAAACCTTCCTCTACGCCAAACATTCATGAAAGACTGGGAGAAACGGTTCACGGAGAACCGGAGCCGTTCGTACACAGGTTCCAACAAGGCAACATGCTCTAGTAACGCTAAGGTACAAAACGGGATTTTATTGTACGGAAAGAATTTCCTTAAAATGCTCAAAACTAACTTTGACCGTTCCTCTGTTCTGCTTTTCGTGCCAGAAACCTTCTCCAGAAAGCGACGACTCTGAATGCAGCCTAAGTGGGGACTCGAATTCCGATGTTCAAAGACGCGAACGAATCAAATCAAACCAGTGGGTTCATGTACTCAATTGGGCTAAGCAAAACAAGTTGATCTTTGAGAAGATGACAACATGTGCCTGGGAGAGGATGATATCAGTAACCAAGGTAAAAGATTTCTTGAAAAAAAAAACTTTGACTATAACTACAACATAACAAATTGATATTTCAGATAGGAATTTCTTCAAACGTGGGTCGACTTCAAGCAGAGTTTTTTTGCCAAGTTTTGCCGAATATGGACCCTGTTACCGTCGGTTTAAATTTGGAGCAAGTGCAAATGACCGATTACAACGACTATTCGAAAATGACCATTTTCCATTACATCAGTTCCAAAGAAATTGATCTGAAGAACGTACAATCATCTATTGAGGAATTGAAAGAAATGGGCATTATTTCTACACGAATACTTGAGGCAAAGCATTGGATGAACGAATTTGTAACCGAAGTTGTATGCGGAGAAGTGGAAAACCTATCGACGGTGTTCAAAACGACTTGCCATGCTGTCAATAGCCTTAAAAAACGGCTGGTTGAAGAGTTGGTCAATTCCGCTATGATTAGTGTATCCCCTAATGAATAATACAACTGTTTCAATGCCCAATGTAACCGTTTCATTTAATTTCTGATAATTAGTTTTATTATATTTTTTATATAAAATTTATTTTATTTTTTATTATTTTTACCCCTTTTGTTCATTTTGTGACAGTCTTACAATAATAATTGCGGTATGATTTTGTTCGAAAGCTGATGCATTAGTTTTGTTCCGCTTGGTTTTTGGCTTGTTAAATTTTTACGGTATGTTTTTTTTAATTTTTTTTCTTCTTGATACTATTTACAATCATGAAGTCAGTTATGTGTTAATATTAGCAGTTTTGTCTGGAATATGCAGCAAACATGTCGGGCACTCCTGAATCAAGAGGCGAAATTGGGTGGGGCACGAAGTCTTGTCGACGTCTCGTCGAGGCTGTGATAGGGTTTCGGGTGAAAGCTAGGGAAAAACCGATTCCGATTGGAACAAACAGTGTTGATGGACACGACTGGGAACAAATTCGCAGAGAAGCTTTGGTAAACTAAGCAAGCAATAAAATTACTTATTAGGCATAAGTTTAATTTTTCTGAATATTGGCAACAGGTCCAACACCAAACTATACAACAAGTGATGCAGAAATGGAAGAATATGTACAGATGTCGCAAGGTTCAAAAATTCTTGACGGGAGAAACTTTAGCGGAATTTGAGAGAGATTATCAAAATTATGCTCCCAAGAAGAAATTGATTCAAACTACTGCCAACGAGCCAACACCGGTGAACGAGGAAGAGAATACGCGTCTTATCAAGGCAGCCATTAATAGGATCATCCCGTTTGTTTCTTTTAAAACTTTGACTAGTGACAACCTCTTTGTTTACTTGACTGTCGACCGCAAAGTTAGTGACGCTCGCTTCACTGATGTCCTCTATGATGTTTTGGAACAATTGAAACCAGAGGAAAAGAAAAGGATGAAATGCACACCTACATCGGCGGAAGAAGACGAAGAAGCGTTGATTACATCTGAAATGGTATGAAATGGTAACGTTATGATAAATATGTAATTTTATGTTTTTTGAACATGAATTTGGGTTGTGCGATCAAAAGGCCTTACTTATTAGCAAATTTGGGGACCCTTTTGGTTCCTTGTTGGAAGACGACAACCTACACCATTTGTCTTTCAGCAATTTAACCCAGGTAGGTGCTGAAAATTTATTACGAGGGAGCAGAGTGGGTTAGTTTATTTGACATAACCCTCATACGCAATTAATTACGCAGACACAAGAAACTTCCTTGCCGCGTCAACAGTCCACAGTGGATTCGAGCCAAACAGAAAATGACTTACCAATGTGTGAAGCACTTTCTGATGAAATCATTCTGCCTAAGGATAGCGTGGGACGTGAAGTTGGAACTAGTACTCCAAGGTTGGTGGTCAGAGAGCAGGCAACACCGTCGACGTGGTTGTGCATCGGAACTGACAGACGACGAATTCCAGACGATACGGATGGCTTTAATGCAATGCACAAGTACAGATTATTAACATGTAATGAGTGGTTCCGCGTGCTGAATTGGAGACGTAACAAATCGTTTGCCAGCATGACTATTGACGATTGGTCGACACTGATGAAAGCTATTCCGGTATTATTATCATTTTTTTTTAAATTTTGGTTTATCTATGTTTGAATATATACTAACGAACCTTATTTACGGATGTATATAGCTAAAAACAGTTAAAACTGCGAATGAGATCCAGAGGGAGTTTTTTAGTCACGCGGTTCCCAACCTAGATGGACTTGTCCAAGGAACCAATTCACCTGTTATACTCTTTGAAACGTATGACTGTCTGTCTAAACTTTGCATTTACCACTCAGTGAAAGAAGTTACACTGCCAAAAATAATGCAATGCGTGGAAACGTTGGTAGAGCGAAAGGTTTTATCGTCAAGATTGCTTCAAATTAAGGATTGGACCAAGAAACTAATTTGTGAAATCTTGATGTTGCCGCTGAATGATTGTCTGCAAACCTTCAACACAAGCAAAGAGGATTTTATAATGGTAAAAAGGGGTCTATGTCAAAGCTTGAACAGTGCAACATTCATGATGTAACGATTTTGTGATAAAAAAGCTTTAATGCAAGTATGCTTTAATTTTGTACTACGTGTATTGAAGCTTTGTGGGAACGTTGTACAATAAAGTTAAAAAATATGTGAAAACCGAGCTTTAAACGTATGATCTTCATTATTAAGGGTTTTGCATGAGTTGACGTGATGGGTTAAAAATGAATATCAGAGTTGGAGCTTTAGCTAGAGCAAAAGCAGTTTGGACATTTTGTGCAAGATGCGTGCGTCTAAACGTGTTTGGATAAAAGGCCAGATTAAATGCAAGTTGAATGTATTGCGCAAGATGGAGGCGAATGCGTAAAAGACAAGGGTAAAAGCAAGTTGGATATTTTGTGCAAAATAATTGTGTCTGGGTAAAAAAGACGAGTAAAATCAATTTGAATATTTTGTGCACGAGATGGCTGCGGGCTGACGTTGTCAGGCTAATAGACAAGACTAAACGAAGGTTTGATATTTGGTTAAAAATTTTCCCTTTTTCAACTTGCATCCGTCGTGAGAAGACTGGCGCTACTTAATTTTTTTAAATTTTTTTTTGCTTATATATAACATTTATATTGTTTTTTTTATCGTTTTTACAACCAAGGTTGGAAATGCTATAACTAGTAATAAATTTATAGTAGTAGTAATAGTTTTATGCGGTTAATGTTTTTTTTTTTTAAATTTTTAAGAGGTTGCTTTATTTTGTATTCTGTGTTTTTTTTTGAAAACTAAGGTTGAAAGTGCTTAAGCTAGCAACACAATAACTGAAGTTTGATAAAGTTGAATTGTTAAATTCGCTTTTGTGACTTGAGAACTGAGAGTGAGAGAAGTAAATTTTCATTTGTTATTTTGTTTACTTGGACTGACCTGTGACTGACTTTTGAGTTTTATAGGGAAGGGTAAGAATGACATATTATATTTGTATTGCGCATGTATATAATAAATAATCTGATAATCATCCAAAATTCAAGTTTTGACGAGTGTGTTTTTATTGTAGTAGCACGGGAGTCAAAATGCGAAGTGAGGATAAACTGGATGGCGTGGTTCTGGTAGCAGATGACTGGAATATGATTGCTGGTAGTGACTTGCGTGTGGTAATCCAACCAGTTGTTCGAATGACGAATTCAAATGAATTCAAAGGTGTTACCAGGCTATTGAACTCGAAAGGGGCTTTAGTATTTTTTACCCGTCAGCATGACGTTGACTTTCATAAGGCTTTACTTGTGTGGCGTGAGGATTCGGAGGGTAACAAGAGGACGAACGGGGATGAGCAAGTTGCAGGAGCTAGGGAGCAGGATGAGGAGGAAGAGGAGGAGGAAGAAGAAGAGGAGGAGGAGGAACCAATGGAAGTAGATGGCGCGAAAGTGATTCCAATAAGGAAGCAAAAACGAATAGAGTTTGGAAGAATCAGAAAAGCCTTTGTTCCTGCCGTGGTTAAGGCGCTAGGTACATTATCGTACAAGAATCCAACCAGACAAGCCGAGTGTAGCAAATGTCATAGTTTTGAGAACAGTTTGAAATGCAAGCAGTGCACTCGGAGTGGTGTTAACATCTTCAGCTCTGACGTACCATCATTTGGCAACGAACTGCAGAAGTTTATGCAAGCTGATTTGTCACTGGACTCGCCGTACAAGATTTGTCTCATTGTTTGGAAATTTGGCCAAACCCAGTTCTGGGAACATGGAGTCACTAATTTGTCAAGGTTTCGTTTCGAATACGCAAAGGAGGTCATTCTTCACTTGGCTGTCGACTATTGGGCTGAGAATAAGTGTCTGATGTGGAAAGGAGAAGAAGCAGCGGAATTTAGCAAGAAAAAAGTACCAGGCATTACAAAAAATGGCGCTGAGACTAATAAATTTAGGAATTTTTTTATCGGTGGGCATGCTCATGTGGATCGTAGAGCTTATAGAAACAATGACTTTAAGGCTGCTATCAATGTAATTAAGGTCGCTACGCTAAAAATGTACACACACACGTTAAAAGAGCATCATTATGCAGCTCCGGAACCGCGATGGAAGACTCCGAAAGTTGAATTGGCGTTGGCAATGTTGCCTGGAATGGAGGTTGGAAACTTGCGACCTGTCCCTATTGAAAATATACTCGATGACATACGCTCCTTGAAGCAAAGTGCCATGGGAATACAACAAGCAGGTGAAAGTGCAGCTAGGCTAGAAGCAATCCTTTGCTGGACCAGCTCGAATAGTGTCAGCAACTGTAAAAACTCACGTTTGCTAAAAAAGTTTACCCAATATTTTGAAACATTTCGTGGACGAGATACTGAAAGCCTCTTGACATCCTATGATTACCAGCAGTTTGTTAATCAACTGCAAGAAACCGTGTTTGTTGCTGCCAAAACATTGGAACCAATACTTGCTAACGCTTTGGAGCTGAGACGAAATGGGCAAGAGCTGAATTCCATACCCAAACGAGGTAAGTGTATGCTCTATAAAATAATTTAACTGAATTAAGAAATGAAATGATAATAATAATAATAATAATATTTCAATGATCAATACGCAGATGAATTACAATTGGCGCTGGTTTGTGAAGCAATAATAAGTTTTGGAATTTATGGCAAGCTAAATTTCAAGTCAGGCGGGCCACGTTTTGGTACTTTGTTGATTCAGGAGTTGAATCTCTCGTCCTCCACGTACCAAAACGAAGACGGTCTCCCCATGAACGGCCTATCACGCTGCAAAACTGTGCATTTGCAGAATGGTCTTGTTGTTTACAAAGGGAAGCTTACAACAACTGAAGTCGGTTGGCTGGATCTTTACAAAGAAACTGACCCAAACTGGGCCAAACTGCTTACAGGCGCCATTTTAAAGATGTGCAACCTCGAAAGAGATTTACAAACACTGGTTAATGGTGACGACCGAAGAAAGAAATACGAAGAATTTTTCGGGACAGTTGCAGAAGCTTTTTCAGCGGCGGTTATCGAGTATGGTGACCAATATTTTTTTGGAAACCAAAATGTGCAAGTCGATCAAGTTTTAGAAAAAGTCCTGATAATGTCCAACAGTGTCAAAGCTTCAAACAGCCGAGATTTCTTTCTAAAAATGTTTGAGAAGCCAGAGGAATTTGAGCAACTAGGATTGGCTCGAGCGGCTACATTTCTCAGAAGCCAAGAGAACGGAGGACTCTTTTTGGATAACGAGCTGCATGAAGAGTTGCTAGACGTAATGGCTAGGTCACTAAACGAGAAGCTCCTTCGCAAGACAACTTTGTGCCTGCTGTACCCAGTAAAGGGTTTTGACAATCTGTTCGTGCTGCCTTTTTTCGCAAATGTACTGGATAATTATACAACGGAATCGGAGTTCTCACAACACAACACGACTGATAAAGCAAGGCGAAAGAAACAAAATTTGAAACGTATTTACATGTTTGCTTACAAGATGCTATTTCAGCGCGTTTCTAATCCAAAAATTCTCTCGCGTCATGTGAAAGAACAATTGCAACAACCATTTGTCCGGGAGACTAAGGGGGCCCTTCGGCGGTTCTTATTGCGTATACGAAACGACAATTTGTATTATAAGTTAAGATATTAAGTGTTTATAACTTGTTGTCATGTAACTGGTAAAACAATACCATCAAAAAACATTTTGTATGCTTTGTATTCATGAGAGGTGACTGATATAAAAAAATGCGGTACGATAAGTATCGATGTTTTGTGTTACTGCGTGGTGATTGGGAAAAGAAGACTATTTAACATTGTCGATGTTTTGTGTTACAGCGAGGTGACTGGTAAAGTAAACTGTAAAACGTTGTCAATGTTTTGTGTTCAATTAATATTGCCAAAATAAAAAAACTGTAAAACAAGGCTGTAAAATATTGTGTTTTTTTTTTGTTTTTTGTCAAGGTGACTGGTAAAAGAAGGCTGTAAAATATTGTTTATCTTTTGTGTAACATCAAGGTGACTGGTAAAAGAAGGCTATAAAATATTGTGTATATTTTTTGTATCAGCAAGGTGTCTGGTAAAAGAAGGCTGTAAAATATTGTGTATCTTTTGTGTAGCATCAAGGTGTCTGGTAAAAGAAGTGTGTAAAATATTGTGTATCTTTTGAGTATTATAAAGAGGTTTGTGGTAAAAGAAGGTTGTAAAATATTGTGTTACTTTTTTGTAACATCAAGGTGTCTGGTTAAAGAAGGCTGTAAATTATTGTGTATCTTTTGTGTAGTTTAAAGGTTGCTGGTAAAAGAAGGCTGCAAAATATTGTGAATGTTTTGTGTAACTCCGAGGTGTCTGGTAAGAGAAGGCTATAAAATATTGTGTATGTTTTGTGTAATTTGAAGGTGGCTAGTAAAAGGAGGCTGTAATATATTGTTTATGTTTTGTGTAACATCATGGTGTCTGGTAAAAGAAGCCTGTAAAATATTGTTTATGTTGTGTAACTGGAATGTTTGTGGTAAAAGTTTTCCGTAAAACTGTTTTTTTTTTCTGTAAATTGTCGATGTTTTCTGGTGCTATGAGTTGATTGGTATTTTTCAGTTTTTTATATTTTTATATGCTTGACATCATCATAGCTTATGTTTAATATGAATGAGTATTCTTCTATATTGTATGTTTACCACCCAGAGGTAAACAGGGGTAGGGTAGGTGTATTTTGTCTGAATTTGTGATTTGGTGAGAGTCTTTCTGATTTCGTGGAAAATCAGAGCAAGTACTGATAGTAACAAAGTTAGCTTTCATTAGTTAGTAGCTTTAGTTAAGTTAGTAGGGTTGGTTAGGTCTTTTTATTTATTGTTTATATTTAGTTTTTGAATTTTTTTATTCAGTTGGACCATTGGCCACTGGATTATTTTGCAATACGACAGCTTTGGTTTCACTAGCTTATACATAAAAGCAACGGTTCTTTGTGTGTATATTAAGACATTTAAACATGATTTAGATTACAAACCCAAAACATTTATGCATGAAACACTTTTCAGTGTGTTTTTTTTCGGTTTTAGATTTTTTGAATTTTTTTTAAGCTTACTTAAGAATGGCACTGTAGTGCTGAAAAACAACACAAGCACTGTAGTCTAAGTGTATTTTGTGTTTCAAAGCTTAGCAAGGTAAGGCTTGAAACTAAAAAAAAAAATTACATAATAAATGTCTTTATGCTTTGAAATGCAATTACTAAACCTTTATTTGTTGCTCTTGTACTAACTGTAAAGGTTGTTATGGCTAGAAACAATCTCGAAATGGATGTTCAAGAGGAGGCAGTAGCGTTCGACGAAGGTATTACGTCGTACTTAACGTTGATTCCTATTGAGGTGAGTGTCTTGGATTTATTGGATGTGTTGGACGAAGAAACGCATTTGTGCTGAACCATATGTATTTTTTCTTCTAGGTGAGCTGCATGATTGCCGAGCTTTTAGAGGATTTTCGAGACTTGAACAACTTTTGCATTGTACTCCCGGACTTGTATAAAGATAAACATATTGGAAAACGCTTGAAAGATCTTAACATGAGAGATGTGAGTATTTTCTTACCCAAAGCTATTGCAAAGTATCCTGGGACGGATGTGAAAACAATGCGTCTGGTTTCAAAGTCCTGGAAAGCTTGCGTCGATGAATGCTTGGACCCAAGTCAAGTGAATTTTTCCACTGCGTCCACGGCCAGCAAGAAGTACCTGATTACCACCATTAAGTTACCTTTGAGTAGATCAGACTATGACTGGATGTTGCGATTTTCACGTACGGAACACAACTGGATTATTGGAAATGGCTTGCGTATAATGCTAAGAGACGTAGATGAAGCGACAGAGAATCAAGATATATTGAGGGATGCCGGCGTGGTACAAGAAGTGGGTTTGGCGATGGCGCCTATATTGAGGGGCATACGACACTTGGAAATTGTGGAGGAAGATGTAACGTTTCACGACCATTTTGAAGCTTATGACGAGAACTGGAATGGTGGTCATGTGGCAGTTCTAGGACCAATTCTACAACATATGAGTAACGTGTCGCGAATCAAAATTTCGTCGGATTATTGTCCCAAAGCTGCATTGTTGCTGCCAAATGTAAATCAAGTTGAGGAAATACTGTCTGAGGACTTGGAAGGGTGGCAGAGTGAGTATGACACTGAGGAGTGGTTTAACTTACTACAACTGTGTCAACCACGTTTGAAGTTGTTGCACGCGTTTACTACAACTAAGCAGGCCATGATGTTTCCACAATTGTTAGAGTGTTTTTATTTCTTCGGGACTGGCTCGTTGGCTAACGAATTTGAGATTGATAATTTTGCGCCAAACGTGAGAGTTTTACAGGTATCCTGTCGTATGGAAGATATTGTTCTCCTTGTTGAGATGACACATAGACTAAAGTCATTGCGGCATTTATCAATTGATTTTAAAGAGGCTACCAGATATCTACAAATAAACCTTCCAAGGATGCCATTACTTGATGCACAGCTAGCAAGTCACCGTCTTGAGAAGGTTGTGATTCTCCCAAATAAAGGGGGATGGGGTTTGAGTATGCTACCATTCTTATTCTTGCCAACCACCACCGTTGTTAGTCCATTGCGTGAAGAGACTTCCGGAATCGCTCCTAAAGTAATTGACGACGATGATGACAACGACGAAGATGAAGAGGAAGCAGCTCAGCAGCTGTTTCAAACCTACTTCAGAGAAAATGGGCGAATCACCAAACGTGACATGGAGCAGAAAGCCACATACTTGTTGGATTCGAGGTTAATTCTGAATGAAGCGGAAAAAACCTTGCTCTTGGATCTGATGGATATTGCAATCTGTTTAAATGGTCCGGTGATTGTTAGCAAGAGGCTATGGACATATCTTGGAGGATATTCTAGATTATCGTTCGAATCGTTCAAAAAAATTGCTGCCGTGACACTCTATTCGGATGATGATGCAAAACCTATGACGGTGCAAGTTGCCATGGTAAGGAGATAAAAACTACTACTAATTTAACAACCACCAACATATATCTAATGCAGTTGATTTATGTAATACAGGACTACATTTTTCGTCGATTTGGTCCCGGATTTTTTCGTGGGATTGATTACTGGAAGTTGTGCGTATCAGACGGGGACTGGATCAGAATTCTCTGGCGTTTCAGCTCGTATTCCGTGTCTGTGGCCGACATACCTCTTGACGAATGGAAACTTGTGCAATTAATAGAGTTCGCAGTGAGTAAAAAAATAATCGAGGAAGCTTTTAATGATTAGAAGATAATAATAGAGGAAAATTAATTGCAAGGAAATTAATTCTATAGGATAACGCTTCACTGGACGATATATGGGGGCAGTTTTATTCAAATGTCGTTCCTCGTATACGCGACGTAAAAACATATGGATATGTTGGTCTCACTGCACGGTTGCAATTTTCTAAGACATCACCAGAACTCATGGTTGTGTTGTACCACTCTATTTTGATCTGGACGAAAGAAGGGATCCTTAAAGCCATCCACAAATTAATACGAGATGATATGGTGGCAACTTCTACCGATTCAATGTCATTTAGCTTATATGACATTTTTATAACTTTTTGCCAAAGGCTTACAGACAAAGACTTTAAATACTTTGTGACGTCTAGAGTTCATTTCAGGTTTGTTAGAAACTGTATTAAGGATTTTTTGTGTGGCGGCAAGGAATTATGGAACAATATTCGCAGTTTAATGGTTAGTAGTGATGATAGTGAAGATGACTGATGATTAATGAGTTTGTATTATAGTTGGATTTTTGTAGTAGTTTATTTCTTAAATCGTAATGTAAAAGTTTGGTTAGTTGCTTCAGAGAATTTAATTTTTAATTGTTAGTATACCCTGGTCGAAACTTTTTGTTGTTGTTCTTGATGAAGATGTACTACTTGTTTGAAGAGAATATACTTTTGGGAATATGAGTCATTTGTTTTATGTTGCTGTGATGGTGGTGTAAAGGAGGAACGTAATAAGTATGTCTTGTTTGGCGGTGATGGGTGAAAACTGTAAAATATGCTGTATATTATTTGTTTTGCATCGGGGTGGCTGGTTGTCGGAAGTTGTAAAACACTGCGTTAGTTTTGTGTTGTTGGAGGGGCCTGGTAAAAAACATTGTGTGTAATTTGTGTTTCTTGAAGGCGACTGGTAAATACAGTCTATAAAAAATTATCGATGTTTTGAGTTTTTTAACGGTGACTGGTAAAACTATTCTGTAAATTATTGTCGATGTTTTGTGGTGCTACGAGGTGACTGGTAAAATTAGACTGTAAGTCAGAGTACTAGTTTATGTATAGGGTAGTACGAAATTGAGTAGTAACGTAAATAAACTAGTAAGTGTGTAGTGTGTGTAAATAAACTAGTAAATAGTAAGTGTGCTTATAAATGTAATATTTTTTGAAATGCTTGACAATATTGCTTAACTTTTCAACTTTTGTTTAATACGGAATGAGTATTATTCTATATTGTATGTTTAACACCCAGGTTAAAGAAAATAGTGTACTTTGTCTGAATTTGTGATTCGGTGAGGTTCATTTGATTTCAAGGCAAATCAGAGCAAGTATTGATAGTAACGAGGTGAGCTTTGATTAGTTAATAGGTTTAGTTCAGTTATATTTTTAAGGTTATGGGTTACACGTAATTTTTTGGTAGGGTATTTTAGTTTTCAGTTTGAATAGTGTTCAAGTAGGGCTGGTTAGGTCGTTTTAATTTTTTTTTTGTTTTATTTTTTTTTTACTATTGGCCACTGGATTATTTTGCAATACGACAGCTTTGTTTTCACCAGCTTATTCATATAATCAACGGTTCGTTGTGTGTATATTAGGACATTTAAAACATAATTTAGACTTTAAACCCAAAAAATTTATGCATGAAACACTTTTCAGTGTGTTTTTTTTTTTGGTTTTGGATTTTTTTTTTAATTTTTTAAAGCTTACTTAAGAATGGCACTGTAGTGCTGAAAAACAATTTGTCTTGTACAAAACAAAAAGCGTATTTTGTGTTTCAAAGCTTAGCAAGGTAAGGCTTGAAGCTAAAAAAATAATTACATATTGAATGTCTTTATGCTTTGAAATGCGATTAGCTAACCTTTATTTGTTGCTCTTTCACTAACTGTAAAGGTTGTTATGGCTAGAAACATTCTCGAAATGGATGTTCAAGAGGCAGTAGCGTTAGACGAAGGTATTACGTCGTATTTAACGTTGATTCCTATTGAGGTGAGTGTCATTTATTTTTGGTGTTGGACGAAGAAACGTATCTGTGCTGAACCATATGTATTTTTTTTCCTCCAGGTGAGCTGCATGATTGCCGAGCTTTTAGACGATTTTCGAGGGTTGAACAACTTTTGCATTGTAGTCCCGGACTTGTATAATGAAAAGCGTATTGAGAAACGCTTGAAAGAACTTAACACGAGAGATGTGAGTATTTTCATACCTAAATCAAACCCTGTTCATATCAGCAACGTAATCAACAAAGTTTTTCTTACAGACGATTCAAGCGATTGCAAAGTATCGTGGGACGGATGTGAAAACCATGCGACTGGTTTCAAAGTCCTGGAAAGCGTGCGTTGATGAATGTATGGATCCTAGTAAAGTGAATTTTTCCATTGCGTCCACGGCAAGCAAGAAGCACCTGATTACCACCATTAAGGTACCTTTGTGTAGATCAGACTATGACTGGATGCTGCGATTTTCACGTACAGAACACAATTGGATTATTGGAAAGGGCTTGCGTGTAGTGCTAAGAGACGTAGACGAAGCGACAGAGGATCAAGACATATTGAAGGATGCCGGCGTGGTACAAGAAGTGGCTTTGGCGATTGCGCCTGTATTGAGGGGGATACAACACTTGGAGTTTGATATGGAAGAGGTAAGGTTTCACCGCGACCATTTTGAAGCTTATGACGAGAACTGGAATGGGGGTCATGTGTCAGTGATAGGACCAATTCTAGAATATATGAGTAACGTGACGCGAATCAAAGTTGCTTCGGAACATTGTGTCAAAGCTACAAAATTGCTACCAAATGTGAATCAAGTTGAGGAAATACTATCGGAAGACTTGGATCAAGAGCATCAATCTGACGAGTGGTTTAACTTACTACGACGGTGTCAGCCACATTTGAAGTTGTTGCACGCGTTTACCCTACCTAAGCACGCCATAATGTTTCCACAATTGTTAGAGTTATTTTTCTCCTACGGAGTGGCCAGTATCCATTGGTTGGCTACCGAATTTTGGATTGATAGTTGTGCGCCAAACGTGAGAGTTTTACACGTAACCTGTCTTATGGAAAACATTGTTCTCCTTGTTGAGATGACGCATAGATTAAAGTCATTGCGGCATCTATCAATTGACTTGGAAGAGACATCCAGATATCTACAAATAAACCTTCCAAGGAAACCATTACATGATGCACAGCTAGCAAGTCACCGTCTTGAGAAGGTTGTGATTCTCAAAAAACCAGGGGGATGGGGTTTCAAAATGCTACCATTCATATTCTTGCCGACGACCAGAGTTGTAAGTCTACTGCCTGAAGACGACGAAGATGAAAACGAGGAAAATGAAAACGACGAAGATGAAAACGAAGAACATGAAAACGAGGAGGATGAAAACGAGGAAGATGAAAACGACAAATATGAAACCGACGACGATGAAAGCAACGAAGATGAAGATGAAGCAGCTCAGCAGCTGTTTCAAAGCTACTTGGCCTACTTGGGAGAAAATGGGCCAATTACCAAACGTGACATGCAGAAGAAAGCCACAGACTTGTTGGATTCGAGGTTAATTCTGAATGAATCGGAAAAAACTTTGCTCATGGATCTGATGGATATTGCAATCTGTGTTAATGGTCCAGTGATTGTTAGCAAAAGGCTATGGACATATCTTGGAGGATATTCTAGATTATCGTACGAATCGTTCAAAAAAATTGCTGCCATGACAATCTATGCGGATGAGGATGCAGAATCAATGACGGTGCAAGTTGCCATGGTAAGTAGATACTATTTTCACAATCACCAACATGTATCTAATACAGTTGATTTATACTTATATGTAATACAGGACTACATTTTTCGTCGATTTGGTCCCGGATTTTTTCGTGGGATTGATTACTGGAAGTTGTGCGTATCAGATGGAGACTGGATTAGAATTCTCCGGCGTTTCAGCTCTTATTCCGTGTCTGTGGCCGACATACCTCTTGACGAATGGAAACTTGTCCAACAAATAGAGTTTGAAGTAAGTAGAGCAAGCTTATAATTATTTTATGGTTACTATAGTGCAATAATAATAATTGTAAACTCATTATTCCTCCACAGAATAAGTATTCACTGGACGATATATGGGAGCAGTTTTATTCAAATGTCGTTCCGCGCATCCGTGACGTCAGTGTTTATGGAAATGTAGGTCTCAGTTCACGGTTGCAGCTTGCTGAGACATCACCAGAATTCATGATTACGTTGTACCACTCTATTGTGGTCTGGACGAAAGAAGGGATCCTTAAAGCTATCCACAAACTAATACGAAATAATATTGTGGAAACTCCTTACTTATCACGAGGCCGTCGGGAGTATCCAATTTTTGAAACTTTTTACCACAGGGTTACAGAAAAAAACTTTAAATACTTTGTGACGACGAGAACGCATTTCAGTTTTGTTAAAAGCCACATTACTAAGTTTTTTTGGGACCCTGAAGAGTTGGAGAAGATTATTCGCAGTTTAAATGATGATGGTGATTGATATCTGGTGATGTATGTATTGTAGTTGGGTTGTTAACGTTTTTTTTTTGGTAAACGAAAGTTTGGTTATTTGGTATAGCGAATTTGGCTGTGAATTGTGACAGTACCGGGTAAAAAATTTTGTTGTTATTATTATTCATTGTTGTTGTAATTTCTGGGTGTTCATAACCCTTGTCATTAGAAAAGTTGTTGTTGTTGTTCTTGTTGTAAAGTGGTTGTAGTTTCGAAATTTTTTTTAGGAATAAAGTGTTTGGGATTCTTGCAAAATTAAGAGCTGGTATTAAAATCATTTTGAACGAGTCATATGCTTCATGTTGCTGTGATGTGTTGTGTAAACGAATACTGTAAAATATGGTGTATATTTCGTGTTGCTTTGGTTTGGCTGGTAATTGATCGTTGTGAAACTGCGTAATTTTTGTGTTGTTAGGCACATTTTGTGTAACTTCATTGTGTCTGGCAAAAGAAGCCGGCAAAATATTGTGTATATTTTGTGTAACTTAATGGTGTCTGGTAAAAGAAGCCTGTAAAATATTGTGTATCTTTTGTGTAACCTGAAGGTGGCTGGTAAGAGGAGGCTGTAAAATATTGTATATCTTTTGTGTAACTCAAACGTGGCATGGTAAAAGAAGTTTGTAAAATGTTGTGTATTTTTGGGTCACTACAAAGAGTGCGGCAAATGAAGGCTGTAAAATATTGTGTCTCTTTTGTGTAACATCAAGGTGATTGGTAAAAGAATTCTGTAAAATATTGTGTATATTTTTGTAACTTGAATGTGGCTGGTAAAAGAAGGCTGTAAAATATTGTGTATCTTTTGTGTAACTTTAAGGTGGCTGGTAAAAAAAATTGGTAAAATATTATGTATCTTTTGTGTAACTTGAAGGTGGCTGGTAAAACAAGTTGGTAAAATATTGTGTATCTTTTATGTAACTTAAAGGTGGCTGGTAAAAGAAGGCTGTAAAATATTAAAAATCTTTCGTGTAACTCCAAGATGTCTGGTAAAACAAGTTTGTAAAATATTGTGTATCTTTTGTGTAACTTGAAGGTGGACGGTAAAAGAAGTCGGTAAAAAAGTGTGTATCTTTTGTGTAACATTGAGGTGTCTGGTAAAAGAAAATTGGTAAATGATAGTTATATATTTTGTCTGACATTGAGGTGCCTGGTAAAAGAAAAGTGGTAAATGATTGTTGTATATTTTGTGTAACATTGAGGTGTCTGGTAAAAGAAAATTGGTAAATGAAGGTTGAATAATTTGTGTAACATCATGGTGTCTGGTAAAAGAAGCCTGTTGAATATTGTATAAATTTTGCCTAACGTCCAGGTGGCTGGTTAAAGAAGGCTGTTAAAGATTGTGTATGTTTTGTGTAACATCAAGGTGATTGGTTAAAGAAGGCTGTAAGATATTGTGTATCTTTTGTGTAACTTGTAGGTGGCTGGTATAAGAAGTTTTTAAAATATTGCGTATCATTTGTGTAACTTGAAGGTGGCTGGTAAAATAAGTTGGTAAAATATTGTGTATCTTTTGTCTAACTTGAAGGTGGCTGGTAAAACAAGTTTGTAAAATATTGAGTTTCTTTTGTGTAACTGGAATTTGTCTGGTAAAAGAAGGCCGTAAAATATTGTTTAACTTTTGTGTAACTTCAAGTTGTTTGGTAAAAGAAGGCTGTAAAATATTGTTTATATTTTGTGTAACTTTAAGTTGTTTGGTAATAGAAGGCTGTAAAATATTGTGTATATTTTGTGTAACTTTAAGTTGTTTGGTAATAGAAGGCTGTAAAATATTGTGTATATTTTGTGTAACTTCAAGTTTTTTGGTAAAACAAGGCTGTAAAATATTGTGTATATTTTGTGTAACTTCAAGGTGTCCAGTAAAACAAGGCTGTAAAATATTGTGTATATTTTGTGTAACTTCAAGTTGTTTGGTAAAAGAAGGCTGTATAATATTGTGTATATTTTGAGTAACTTCAAGTTGTTTGGTAAAAGAAGGCTGTTAAATATTGTGTATATTTTGTGAAACTCCAAGGTGTCCGGTAAAAGAAGGCTGTAAAATATTGCGTATCTTTTGTGTAACTCGGAGGTGTCTGGTAAAAGAAGGTTGTAAAATATTGTGCATCTGTTGTGCAACTAGAAGCTGGCTGGTTGAAGAAAGCTGTAAAATTATGTATATCTTTTATGTAACTCAAAGGGGGCTGGTAAAAGAAGGCTTGAAACGGCCAATAAAATGACTAGTTATATTTCTTACAAGGTGTCAAGGTGCTGCTTGAAACGACTATCAGAATGGGTTGGTATGTCTCGTACAAGGTGTCTGGGTGCTGCTTGAAACGATCAATAAAATGACTTGATATATTTCGTACAAGGTGTCTGGGTGCTGCTTGAAACGATCAATAAAATGACTAGATATATTTCGTACAAGGTGTCGTGCTGCTTTTTGGAACGACTAGTAAAAGGACTAGTTATATTTCGTACAAGGTGTCAAGGTGCTGCTTGAAACGACTATCAAAATGGGTTGGTATATTTCGTACAGAATGTCAAGGTGCTGCTTGAAAGGATCAATAAAATGATTAGATATATTTCGTACAAGGTGTCAAGGTGCTTCTTGAAACGACAATAAAAATGGGTTGGTATATTTCGTACAAGGTGTCTGGGTGCTGCTTGGAACGACTAGTAAAATGACTAGTTATATTTCGTACAAGGTTTCAAGCTGCTGCTGGTAACGACCATCAAAATGACTAGATATATTTCGTACAAGCGGTTCTGCTGTATAGGAAATAACGTAAATTTTTGTGTGTAAGTTTCGCATTAAGCAATGACTCTTACTCATGAGAGAATCGATCTCAGTATATTCCAAGTTTCGCATTAAGCAATGACTCTTACTCATGAGAGAATCGATCTCAGTATATTCCAAGTTTCGCATTAAGCAATGACTTTTACTCATGAGAGAATCGATCTCAGTATATTCCAAGTTTCGCATTAAGCAATGACTCTTAGTCATGAGAGAATCGATCTCAGTATATTCCAAGTTTCGCATTAAGCAATGACTCTTAGTCATGAGAGAATCGATCTCAGTATATTCCAAGTTTCGCATAAAGCAATGACTCTTAGTCATGAGAGAATCGATCTCAGTATATTCCAAGTTTCGCATAAAGCAATGACTCTTACTCATGAGAGAATCGATCTCAGTATATTCCAAGTTTCGCATTAAGCTATGACTTTTACTAATGAGAGAATTGATCTGAATATGTATCGCAAGTTTCGCATTAAGCAATGACTCTTACTCAGGAGAGAATGGATCCCCGATTATTCCAAGTTTCGCATTAAGCAATGACTCTTACTCATGAAAGATTCGATCTCAGTACATTCCAAGTTTCGCATTAAGCCATGACTCTTACTCATGAGAGAATCGATCTCAGTATATTCCAAGTTTCGCATTAAGCAATGACTCTTACTCATGAAAGAATCGATCTCAGTACATTCCAAGTTTCGCATTAAGCAATGACTCTTACTCATGAGAGAATCGATCTCAGTATATTCCAAGTTTCGCATTAAGCTATGACTCTTACTAATCTATAATATGAATCGAGGTCCTCTAAAAATTGAGGGTGGCAAGAAAATAGATGAAGCCGAACAAATAAGTTAGGTTAAACGGAGTGAAGCAGCTACGGGCAGCGGCGCTTAGCTATGCGGCGGGAAGTAGAGCAGCCGCCGGCTGCGACACTTCCAATGATTTGTATGTGGTTACTGAATTAGGACCCGTCGTGAGACGGGTGGCATAGACTGGTTGGCTATTTGTGTAAGTGTGAGGGGTTTCGGTAATATAAAAAGGTAAAACATGTCTCAGCTTTTTGTGTAAGTGTGAGGGGTCTCGGTAAAATAAAAAGGTAAAACATGTGTCAGCTTTTTGTTTAAGTGTGAGGGGTTTTGGTAAAATAAAAAGGTAAACCATGTGTTGACTTTTTGTGTAAGTTTGAGGGGTCTCGGTAAAACAAAAAGGTAAAACATGTGTTGGCTATTTGTGTAAGTGTGAAGGGTTTTGGTAATATAAAAAGGTAAAACATGTCTCAGCTTTTTGTGTAAGTGTATAAAAAGGTAAAACATGTGTTGGCTTTTTGTGTAAGTGTAAGGGCTCTTGGTACAACAAAAAGGTAAAACATGTGTTGGCTTTTTGTGTAAGTTTGAGGGGTCTTGGTACAACAAAAAGGCAAAACATGTGTTGGCTTTTTGTGTAAGTTTAAGGGGTGGTGGTAAAAAGAAAATGTAAAATAAACGCCCATCTTCATTTGGTGCACTAGTTGTTGTCGATTGATTTTATTCTCTTCACTAAAAATTTTGGTTAATGAAGTTTATTTATTTTTTCTATTTTGGTTTATATTTTTTTAATTTATTATCTGGTTGGTACAGGACAAATGCAATGAAGGATTTTCGTTAAGTTTGTCAAACAGCTTGAACAATAGTGAGATAGCATGATGTATCCTATTTCTATTGGTGTGCAAGGATTTGCAGCTTCTACGAGTAGCTCGGGTGAGAGAATAGCCTGTTTTATATTTTGGTTTATATAATGTAATTTAAAATTAAATGTATTACGTTATTTAATTGAGTATTTTTGCTTTTAGAATGTTTGAACTCTAGCAGCCACGAACCTCCGGCTCTGGAGAGCCATTTATTGGAGTGTGTTGCATTACCAACAGTATTTTCAGTAAACCTGAATGATTGTCTCTCAAGGACACGTGTAAGCGGCCGTTCAGCTCTTTCTAATGATCAGTTGGTTGCAGTTTCGTTAGCATTTAATGCTCACTTGTCAAACAAGAATTTTGAATTGGGTGGTTTTAACGGAAAGTGCCATGGTGAAGTATTCCCTTTAATGACTGAGTGCAGAGTTGGTGAGAAACTGGTAACATCTCTAATGCCTTATTATGACTTATCCAAGGAATTGCGACTCAAGCTACAAGAACTTGGTGAAAATTACGAATTTGATGATAGTGGAGAAGAACAAAATTGTAACGAGGAAGCAGAAACACAATGGTACAGACAGGGCTTTTGGCTTGCAGACGGTCATGGATTTGGGAAAACTCGAATACTTGCTGCAATTATGGCTGAATACAGTACGAAAGGTGTATCTCGTGTTATTTACTTGTCGAAGGACTCTAACGCAAAGTGCAAGCTAAAACTGGAGCTGGAGGCAATTGACATGTTTAGTGTTGATTACTACGACATTACCGTTAGTGGAAAATTGGAATCTCGCAAAGAGAATAATCAGTTGTTACAAGTTTGCTTAATACCATACCGGTACTTTATAAAGGATGGAATGGTGGAAAATGTTAAAAGCTGGATTGGTAGTGAAGAATTTCTTGGTTTGGTAAGGCGTAATTTGTATATAGAAATATGTTGATTTGCTGTTAAATAATACTATTATATTCTCTTTTCTGTAGCTTGTATTGGATGATTTTCAAGTGGTGCAATGTAATGGTTCAGGCGACCATACTATACAAAACTGTATAAATCGTCTCCAGAAAATGTATCCAAAATGTAGATTGGTCATTTCGTGTCCCCTTGCGTCGCTTAAACCAACAAATTACAATCTTCTTTGGCGACTGGGCCTATGCAATAAAGGTTTGCACATTAAAAATGAAAAGGATCTTTGGCGTTTACTAACCAAGAGGGGAAAATTCGGGCACGGCCAACTTTTGATGGAATTGAAAATGACGGGGCGTATGATATCACGGGAAATTTCGTTTCAAAACTGTATTGCGCAACTGGCTGTCTGTGAAAGGAGTGTGGAGTTTGACACCTTGTACGATTGCTGTGTTGACTTGGTATGGCTTGAATATATACAATGCAACATTGTTAATGTAGACACATTATATTAATTAGTATTTGTCTTTTGAAACAGTGGGATGGAGTGGAGAAGTACATGACTGGTCTCATTGAGGTAATTCTTACGTCAGGAGCGTCAGAAAACATGAAATGGTCATGTATTGCGGAGCTGATATCGCTGTATAACAGTAACCGACAAAGGTTTTTCGACGAGCTTGTCGTTTGGTCAAAGTTACCGGAACTCGATAATTTTTTAACAGTTGCATTGAAACGAAACATGTCAATATTGATTGCAACCAAATCTGCAAGATACACAAAGACTCTTTGGCTGTACAATATACAAAAAAGGACCAGGAAAATTTTTGATGGAGTTGTATTTTCTTCTTTGATGTAAGTATGTGTATGTTTTTCCTTATAGAAATGCTTAAGGTAAAACGACTCTTGATTTCTTTAGGATGACATTGAGGGAAGTCATGGTTGGTATGGGAATGGCGGTAGGCTTTCCTAAACTTTATTTTACTGACGGGACTGTTGCGCACGTGAACAACAAACTGACGGATGAGGATGAAAAGTCTCTAGTTTTGCTTGAAACAAATGGGTGCATTCTTAAGCAAGTTATGCCCTACATACAAGACCGACTTGAAGGCATTGGTATGCAAACTGGAGAACGGAATTTTGAGGCCACAGACAATTTGATGAGGGAGGGACAGCAAGTAGCTGAATGGTTGCCATACACTATTGGTGTTTACTTGAACCATGAAAAGTTGGATACTCCAGAGTGTCTTTTTTTGTGGAGGCCAAAATATTTGGATAATCCTACCGGCATGAACTTGTCGCAAAAGTTTCATCAGTTGGTGCCATTTTTGCCAGTAAACCATTTGGATGAAATGAAGGAGCGATCTAGACGAGCTGTGTCTTTGGTGTTTCCGTACAGACCGGAATGGGTCCCAAAAGTTGCAGAGGTAATTAAAATTAACTGAATAATTTTAATGTTTATCTAAATATGTTTTTTTCTCGCGCGTTGAATGTTACATTTAGATTACCGGCAGAGGATCAGGACTGATATGGAAGGATGAAGATAAAGCATGGGAACTTGAAAGAATTGATCCTGTCGATGATGGTAAGAATGTGCATAGAATAAAGTGGTGGAAGTATATAATTTCTATAATTTTTTTGCAGAGCAAAAGCAATATGCAAGTGGGCGCGCGCGGATTGCGCTGTTTGACGGAAACCTAGAAATAAATAGTGATCTCATGTACAATTTTGAAGTGGATGGGAGAAGGTGTGCACACGTTTTTCTTGACTATAGCTGGAAGCTAGAAGAGTTGACGTGTCAAGTAGGACAGACATTAAAATGTAGCAAAATGGATGATCAACTGTTTTATTTGGTAACGTCTAATCTTCCTGGAGACTTTGAATGCATGAGAAGGTTTGCAAAGTATTTTGCTGAACGTGGAGCGAGAATTGAGGTGAATAATGAAAAAATTGGTAATTATATATGTATATAATATTTGCCAAATTTGTTTGTCATGGCGTTGTTGTTTGATGTACTATAGAGCGAAACTAGAAAAGCTGACGTGCAAGGGTCTGACTTTTTTTCCCTTGAAAAAACTCTACCGGTACTCAACAAGTTATTTTTTTCTACTACTACTACTACTACTGACTGTATTTACTCGGCTTGGCAACGTAAGATTTGGCCTATGGAAACGAGGGCGTCGTCAAAATCTTCTGGAGTCACGTTGAAAGAACCCGTCAACAGTTCTCTTGAGGCCTTTATTCAAAACCTAAGGTATGCACCGCTACGAGTCCAGTCTGACATTTTGGATCGCATAGAAAAATTAAAGACGGATGCGGAACAGGAAGCAATTGGTTTTAGACGTAAGTATAAGTTGGGTATCTTAAGGTATAAGTATATAGAAGAATTACTTGTGTATAAAAGAATCATTTTGTGGCTGATGTAGATATTCCTCGACACCTTAATTTAAGTATTGTACAGCGTGCTGAACTAGACATTGATGGCAAAAGATGCGACATGTACGTATTTCAAGTGTCTCGGTTGAATCCTGTAAGTCATGTGGAAGAACAGGTCGAATCGCTGGGATCAAGATATTATTTGGATCCCAAAATGTTTCCAATTTGTGCAGCCTTTCCTACCAGCGACCATATGAACGTTGCTTATCCATTCTCAGGTTCTCAGGTGAGTATTAAAATTACAGCAATTAAAGACCATAACCACAAATTTACCATTAAAAATTATCATTACCTTCCTCAATAGGTTCAAGTTCCTCTAGCTGAGTGGAAAGACCGAAATATGTTAAAAATGAAACACCACGATGGGAAACGAATGTGGAGAAGGGAGCTTCTTAAGCTGGAGAAGTGGCGGAATCTTTGCGGACATGAACGTTTAATACGACCTTTGCAGTGCCCATTGTCATTACTTGCCGAACCAAAAAGAAAATGTTTGTACCAATGGGGTACATCTAGGTTTGTATTGTTAACTGGATGCTTTTCCCCACTTCTTGACAAATTGGACGAGTATGAGTTGCCAATGCAGCATTGTAAAGTTATAAAAGACGAATATATTGTAGATGAATCAGAAGTTCGGAGGCTTGTTGATAGTATGACGTATGTTGGAATGTATATTGGATACGAAAATTTTGACGGAGGTCCATCTGATGTGTTTCGAAAAATTGTTAGTATCGCTTGTAATCTTTAAGTATGTTGAATAAATTTAAATTGACTTGATTTTGTTTTTATATTTTTTTTTAAATTTTTTTTCGTTAAATAAAACCATAATTCACTTAATGTGGCTCATAGTAGTTTTAGTGTTCATTCATTTTCTTAGTATTAGGATTTTATCATCATCTAAATTATCAAGTAGAATCAAAATTTCAATATGAGTGGTCGTACTGGTAAGTAAAGTAAGCAAGTAAATAAGCTAATAACTGTGTAAGTCGATATGGTATATACACATAGGAAAGCATGTATTGCCGGACGTGAACACACCGGGCCAAGAACCTGCTAAGCTGGACCTGAAATATTTTGCACGCCAACTTAACAAGAACAGCAGCTCTGAAGAAGACAAGTTTGGGTTACATGTAGAAGCTTTGGCGGAAGCGTTGCTAAAATTGGCATTGCTAAATAAATACATGCCTGAGAATTTGACTAGTTGCTTTCAAAGTGGCACTTTTAGTACAGCCTGTGCGGATCAGGTAAGCTTATTTTGACTACAACTACATTTCTCATTAGTACTGTTTACTGGTGTACTTACTCTTTTGCATTTTTCCACAGATAATCAGTCTATACTGGGGATCAAAAACTTTAAAAACATGCAGAGCATTAAGAAAGTATGTCGCACATCGCTACCAGGTTGATCAATTGGGAAGTAAAAAACTTACCCATGACAAGGCCAATTTGAAAGAAAAAGACATTGATGAGTTGGTAGAATTCCACCTCAAAGAACGTAAACATCAGTACATAAGGTTTTTTAAAGGACAAGTACAGCCCATCACTGCAGTTTTGATTGTCAAATTTTGGGGTTAGTTTTCAATGTTGAATGTTGTGACTACTACTACTGTTATTGTATTGTACTATTATGATATGCATTGTAGACTTGCTGCGACAATTTGACAAAACCATGAAGGAACTCGAAACACTTGTAACTGATCTTGCTACCACGCACTTGGAAAATGAAAAGGCACTTGGCAACAAAATTTGGAAACTTCCACTAGAACTACCAGATGGATGGGAAGAAGCACTTCAAGAAGGACCTAAGGGACCAAACAATACTTATAGTAAGTCAACAACAGTACCTATAGTAATCTGGATGCTGAGTCTTACAGATGCTGGTAATCATATTCTTGCAGGGCTTCCTAGATCGATTCGACTTCAATACACTGAAGCACAGCGAGAATTGGGAAAGAAGAGATTTGGAACACAAGAACAAGCTCCTGTGACTAAAAAAGTTGCAGCTGCTGATGCTGTAATCTCACGAAAAATGATTCCAAACCCGTCTACTGAACAAATTCTTTATCAAAAGATACATTCGCTTTTTAAACGCGTTGAGGCTAGACTTTTTGGCCAGGGAAAAAATCCTCTGAACGTGACAGTTGCCCTGGTGAATGAAGTTGAATTAATGGTGGATTCCAAAGAGCCTGTGTCTGAAAAGATGATTTTGAAGCATTTGAATGGATTTTTCGGTACGTGTGATTCAACAATCAATGTGATGTGATTCTTGAAACAAGTTTCTAGATTTAATAATAATAATAATAATAATTATTATTATTATTATTATTTTCGTGTTACAGGCAAGTTGAATGACCGAAAGGGAACTATTTTCTTTCCTGAAGATATTGCTGAATTTGCACGAATTATTGAAAACGCAAGAAACAGGCAGATTGCAGAATCCTTGTCTCGAAGTTCATCAGTCCATGTTGGTTGCGTAGCAGTAAATGGCCAGTTTTCCAGAGCGACTATTACGGAATCTGCAAAACAAGTTGAAACTCAAAAGCTCGCTGAGAGTGATCGTTGTTATGGAACAGTCCTGGATACCAGCAAGAACAAGTATAAGAGCGTATTCCACACAAACTCCAAACCATCATGTGCCAACATGTCTAAAAGTGCCTTGAAAGCGAGTCTTGAGAGAAAAAAAGCCCTGTTGAAGAAGAGTCTTGCTGATGTTTATAAAGAGTTGAAACAATTGAATGATGAAAAGTAAAATTGCATGTGATGTTTCTAGTCATACAATGTATAAAAAGCCTAAAATGTATTATTTTGTTAGTGTTGTCGATGAACTAAAATAATTATTGTTTTATATTATTCGTATTCTTATTTTTATTTTATTTTTTTAAAACATTTGACACGGCATGGCATTTGAATTTTTTTAATAATAAAGTAAATTTGAATCTGTTTACAATATGAAACGATTTAACTTGATTAAGCATGGCGATGAGATAACGGCAACTGATATTCGGCCAGGAAGACGTCGGGCGTCGTGGTTGTGCCAATCAAAGTTTCAAGTTGACGGAAACAATCCCATAGTTGATGGGCGCTTTGAAAAGTTGAGTGACCTCATAAATGATAATGGCGAGTAAGTTTGAAGTCATTACTATCATAACAATTACCATTACTACTCCTTTTATTATTACGATGACTATTATTATTATTACTATTACTAGCTGGAACTGTAACATTCGGTTCATGCTGTCAATGTATGTATCAAACGGTTCAGATTCAACCTCCCGAAAGACGACGCTGGATGTTGATGCTCCAGTTTTTTCGAAAATTGTGCATTGGATGGGTAAAAATTGTCGGGTGGTTGGACTGCAAATGGGAGTAGTGCTTGCGGTTAAAGACTTGGTGGTTACGTTTGGTAAGTAGTAAGAAAGCCTGGAAAAAAATACTTAGGTTTTTACTTAAGTATTAGCATTGTTTTTAGATCGGTTGCAAAGGGACAAGCATGATACAGACATTTATCACGGACAAAGTGTTATATCTGGTGACTATGAAGACACAATTCTTGAAATGACAATCAATGACATGGCAATGACCCTTTTTGTCGACTTGGAGGACTATCCAGAGGATCCAATTTATGCACAAGGACGTCGACTTTTGGAAGAAGAAAAGTTTTGTGACATGGAAATTGAATGTGATGACGGAAAAGTGCTGAAATGCCACAAATCGGTGATGTCGGGTGAGTTTTAATGCAATGAATATTTAATGCGATGAAAAATTACGAGAATCATTTCTTTTTTTTTTTTTCAAAACACTAGTAAACTCTCGTATCATATCTATTGCACTGGAAGGTGAAAGATTCTTGGAGGGGCAAACGAGCCGGCTAAAGATGATGTACTCTGAGGTTGTTGTGAAGGCTTTGTTGAAGTACCAGTACTACAGGAATTTGGATGCTGCTGCGGAAAGTTGCTTGGTCGCACTTGATTTGCTTCGAGCATCCGATTATTACGAAATGGACAATCTCTGGAATGACGTGACTGCACTTTTTCTTCGATCAGAGCTCGGATGGTTCAAGCAACAAATTAATTTGCTTGACACGTTCAACTTTGTTGCAAAAGCTGCTACTCGCCATCACAACACTGACGAATTGGTCCGAAAACTAATGATGTTTTTTTCCATGTAGGTTAAAAACGAGCTGATTCGTTCACTTTAAGAAATAGGATATTATTATTATTATTATTAATATTAATATTAATATACTATCTCTGTATTTTTTATAGCAAACGACAAGAACTGACTGCAGATGATGGTTATCTGGAATACCTCAAAGATGCAGACTTTTGTGCTACTTGGTTCAAGTGTTCTCTTGAAATGTTACGTTTTGAGCCAGAATGTAAAATTGATGTTAAGAGGGCGAGACTTGATGAATAAAATGGTGTATATGAATTGAAAAGTAAATTTATTTGTTATTAAAAATCGTATAAATCGGAATGGTAAAAGAAAGGTGGTAAATGATGGTTGAAAAATTTGTGTAACATTGAGGTGTCTGGTTAAAGAAAGGTGGTAAACGATGGTTGAAAAATTTGTGTGACATTGGGGTGCCTGGTAAAAGAAAGTTGCTAAATGATGGTAGAATATTTTGTGTAACATTGAGGTGCCTGGTAAAAGAAAGTTGGTAAATGATGGTAGAATATTTTGTGTAACATTGAGGTGCCTGGTA
>JAAXOA010000255.1:0-28217 GCA_036561885.1 Salina celebensis
ATAGAAACAAGGTGATTAAATGGCCAGCAGTAAACAAAAAATGCATTATTTTTCTTGTCACAAAGCTGGCTAGCTAAATGAATACACTCTGGAGATCCTTTTACTTTTTACATCCATGGTTTTACCCATAATTTTGTCCCTGAAGCTTTTAGCCCGTATTTAAAACCAAGAAAATTTCACATATCACATTGAAGTTTATCTATCTTATAACTGGGTGCAAGTTGATTTGATACATTAGCGTAAACAATTTGTATAACAGCTTTTCTACCCTACAGCCAATTTGTCACCAAGTCGGTAATCTTATATTTCTTTCTTTTTTGGATAAAGCTGCGAGTTTTTTTCCTATTTTCTCTGAAAGTTCAACCAACTGTCCCAAGCAAAATTCTTTTTGTGAAACAACTCATCATGCGTAATGGACAGAGTTCCATTTTTTACTATGACGACTTTTCTTGAAGTTTGATTTTTACCTGTATTTTGTGCGTTTTCATAGTGGTTTTTGGTGACAAGGTGCTAAGCACAGCAAGAGTCAAAATATCCTCAAGTTTCTGCTTTCATAAACTGCTATAAGCATTTTTACTTCATATTATTCCCCCTGCAATACTTATCTGTTTTCCATTTAATTTTCATCGAGTTTAGTAATCGAGCTTTTTTTTACTTGTCACATTTTCCCGTACTGTATACCCACCGCGATTACTGTTGACGAAGACTGATGACGAGACAATGATGAAGCGTTAACATGACCAAGTCCTGTTTAGATATAAACCGAAGACAAATGACTTTTACATAGCAATACAAATTTGATCTAGATAAATATCCCAGATTTAAAAACTCACGCACATGTTTTCCCCCTCCCATTGTGTTGCCAAAACCACAAGACTCACACTTTTGCTACACGTGAAAAAAAAAAAACTCATGGTTGAGTTACAATTTGCAATTATATTGCATACAAAAACTTTCGTTTCACTGATGATCAGTCTTACAATATCCGTCACAAGATAAATAGTCTCCGTCACTCAACCAAAATTTATGCTAATATTCTCCACATAAATGGTAAAAGTGTCTAATGCGCCAGGAAGCCTTTCGTGGTTACGCATTCACAACCACAATATCCGATGTTACTATCGAAAAAAAAAACTAATTTACCTAAGTGTAGCTTGGATAAAACCAGGCAACAAATCAATAAGATCACCATTGTATAAAAAATGTCTAGGGAAAGGGATGTGTATGCATCAACATTGAATTGCGACGAGTTTTTTTTATAAATCTTTGCAGATTTTTAATTGAAAAGGCAAAGAAGCTCATGCTAATTAAATAACAGAATTTTTCCTACAACCTATTGTTTTTCTACAACTGTTATTTGCTTTCCCACGGTATTCTCTAAATGTAATTTTGAACATTTTAGCATTAAATCTTTACCCCGACTGCATGACAGGTTGATTGTTTCGGTACTCTAAAGAAGCCAATAATGATAAGTACTATAATTTTCCTTAACAGTTCTCTCTGACAATGCAGTTTTCTCCATTAGAAAAAGTCCAAACAGGAGATAAAACTCTTTTTTTGTATTCTCAAGAATGCCACTTTAAAACATTTCACTCCCGATCATTATCCACCTTTTTGTCGTTTTATTCTCGTTGCCGAAATACCTGGTATTTATCTTATCATCTTTATTATTCAGCTACTGCATACACACATCTGGAATGTGTATGTAATTTGTTATGTACGGGGAAAAAAGACATGGTCTCACACCTCCGCCTTTCTATTTAATCCCTACGAGTAATTTATTCCTTAAAAGGCGGCTTTTCCTCATCTCCTTGTTAATCCTGGTCATAACAAAAAAAAAATGTCTGATTGTGCTTTGCTTTTATCTTGTATCATTGTAATCTTCGTCACTATTCATGGCTCGTTGTAAGAGTCATCATCTTACAGGCCACAAGGAACAAGACACCGAAAGAATACAAAAGGAGGAAGAACGGCAAATATAAAAAAAACTGGAATTTTCATGCATATTCATACTGGCTTCAAGTGGCATGCTTTTTCATGTACAGAACTTGCAGAGTGAACAGCGAAATCCAATACAAAGTGGTTTACTGCATGTAGATGACATTTGAAATGATTTTTAGTGCTCGACAAAACTTTTAAATGTTTTTTGCAAGATTCTCCACGATGGTTTTATTACCTTCTGCTCGCATTTTCAAGGGAGGATGTCAGAGCTACATGCATGAAAATATATTACGCTAAATAACCCTTGTTCTGGTTTGTGTTTGCTAATTTGTTATGCGCAATTTCCGGCTGAAGATGGTTCAGATGTAGAAATCTAAACTGTAAAATGGTTGCTATAAATTAGTGTCTTTTTGTCGGTATGTTTCAAGTGGTTATGGACTGCAATTACAAGTAGGGAAAAGAGTTTACGTAAGATACACAAGGGTTGGGGTGGATGAATACAAAACCAAAATCCGCATTTTTAAGAGCTGCCTTAAATTTTAAAATTACAGAATTTTTCTATCTCAAAACACATAATTTTAATTTTGCATTTAATTTAACCAAGCCTGAATAAAACTGCAATAATATAGATTAACTAATTTTTGTATTTTCTTGCAATCTCAATTTAATACAATACAGCTCCTGTGGGTCTCATGAATGAGTTTTTCCTGCCTTTTTTATATTAAATGAAAAAAGGAGCAGTCCCAAATTATACGTTTGCAGACCACCAATATGCCACCTCAACATGTCCCCAGTAATCTCCACGAGCTGACCATATCTCATCCAAAAACATTTCTGAAGATGAGCCTTCCTTCATATTTTTGTAATTAATGGAACATGCCTTGAAATAATACACATGGTATGCATAATGCATGAACATCACTTGCCGGCCACAGCACTTGAGCGTCCCCTCCAACCAAAAAGAATTTTTCTCAAGAAGACCATGAGCGTTATCGATTCTTACAAATTTCCCATTGCTTTTTTGTCCTATCATTAACATGGAATTCTACAATCAAAAAGGCCACCACCAAGTTGCCATCAAGGGTGAGATATTTCTTCGTGATTGTTGCAGTCATCACGACTAATCCTGTGATAACGAGGAAGGAGGACTCCTCTTGGGACTCTGCTTCTATTTTGCTCACTGACAAAACAGTAAGCATTAAAAAATATATGTTGTATTCTTTCCTATGCGCTGTACAAAGGCACGGAGTATTTTTTTTCTAATCAAAGACACTCATCAACAGCATTAAGCTCAACATGCCAATGGACCATATATCACAAATCATTTATACCTGTACAACTTTTTTTTTTGCTCACGAGCTTTTACTGAATAAAAATCCCAAAAATGAATTGAGCAAAATATGTGCGTATAAAAAAATGACTTTTCTCCAATATGATTTTTTGGCGTGATGGAAGAAAAGCAATAACCATTGAGAGTGGTGTCTTCATATGAATGTTTTTTTTTGCCTGATGGCTGGATAATAAAAGGCACGATTTTTTGGTGATTATGGTCATCATCGGAACGTGCTATTGACCAAAAGAATGGATGCACCGTCAAAAAATGGCTGCTGATCAGCAAAGCTTTAAAACTGCAATCGTCTTTATTTCCTAATTCACTCTGAAACATTTATAGTGTTGGGTCATTAAACGTGGTTTGTGAGCTATACGTGATATTTTAAATTTTGAAAGGTAAATAAATGATAATGGTGGAAACTAAAGGGATCATTATCACATCAGACGTTGCAAACACCACTACAGTTGTAATCACTGGTTTTATTGGATGCACTAAGAATCAACGTGTTGTAGCATTTTAAATCGCAAACACGATTTTAAAATGTTGTGATAAGCGGTGGTGCAAATAATTCTTTATTAACACCAAAAACACAGACGAGAAAAACGATTCTTGTATTTTTATAAACGGTTTGTTAAAGAACTCCAGCCACTCTTTTAGTATCATTAAAATTCCTACTTACTACGTTTGATGTTTACCTGTATTTATCGAATTTGTAGGTATTTTGCACAATTAATTTTGCATTTAAATTTTGATTCTTGAATCTTATCGATTTCCAAACTTATTCACTACTTCCGTTGGCTGCTTATGACAGGTTAAAATGTTCAAATTGTTGATAATTGGCAACAATTTTTTTTTCACATTTTTAAAACTCGGGGGTTACTTTTCAATTAGCGCCTTCCATTGTTATAAATTTCGTTATACTGTAACACACGCTCCTTTAAAATTTGCACATATCTTATGCACTAACACCTCCACTGGCACTGTTGAATTAAGGCGTGGCGTTTGTATCTCATTGCCCCGAGGATTTACTAAAAAATCACAGCACTTGTCACTCTCACTGTAACTAAAATTCATTCATAAATTGAAGATTTATCAAAATGTTCGCTTCTAATCGAGGGGAAGATGCTTTGAATTGAACCAGTGTAGATTTTTAGCTGTCTTCGTTACGAGATTGTAGAAGAGAAAGTGAGACTCACTTCTGCGTTTGCGAATTTTCTCCATAGGGTGTATGTGGTTTGATTTGTATATATGTGTTATGTATTCAGCTTTACACAAACCAGGTATAAAATAGCTATCACGCAAAAAATATATTCGCTTATATAACATTTACAAAGGCTTGTAATACAAATCCACCCAATAATATTCTACCAACATAGAAACCTATTTTGCCACAAGTACATCTGAAGGGTCCCATTTTCACTTTGATCCAGCTTTCCAATTTATTTCTCCTCCTTTTCCGGTTATCTGTAGACAAGTTTACTCAAGATAAGAATAGTAAAAATGGTGAGGTTGCATAGGGATTATCTCGTTTTTTTTTCATGGCTAGACTGTAATAGAGAGAATGCAGTTTAACGGAATAGCTTCTTCTCATGGAAAATAGGTTTCCGCTGTTGTAATAAAGAATACAATTTCCGGCAAGGGATAGATAAGTAGCACTGAAGTGAACAATGTACAGTTTCTCATTTCAAGAACCTCTCCAAACCTATTACAATCTTCAACCCCTAAAGTTCTGTTTCCACGCAACGCTCAACTGTATCGTAGGAGTAGAGAAAGAGAATAACCTTTTATCCACTCTGACTGATTCGCTTGGTGTACTGCAACAAATTTCCAAGTTAAATAGACTTTTTCTATGGAGAAAGTCTGCATCTTCCAAATGCACATATTTCTTCCAGATAGAATACCAAATGGCTTTTTTGTACACAACAGAATAATTTACGCAACTTTCTCCATAGTAATATGTATATTCCTGGATTTCGGCTTAAAGTTTCTTACACAAGTTTTGTTGAAATTGAAAACTTGCATTCTGTTGACTTCATTTTGAAATTTTGCAATGGAAAATATGCGTGATTTTCTACTATTAACTATTGTATTGCTGATAATATGAAATGTAAAAAACTGAGATTTCAAAAGCACACATCCGGATATCCCGGCTGCGCAGATATATCTTGTCATTTGTTATAACGCTGTTTTGTTTATGATCTAGTCGTAACGTAACAAGCTTGAATGCATAAAACAAACTACAATATAAAATGCGGAATATGGCAAAACTCTAGTTTATTCATTCAAGTATGAAAAATTTGTTTTGATAATAAACCTCTTGTGCATGAATCCTTAAGCCTCTACTTTTCATGCTAGGAACGGATATTGGAGGATAAAAATCGTTGGATTTCATGCAGTCGTTATGTTTTTTGTATGTAATATTCGCGGCGCCTGTTTACACATCATTTGTAGCAACAGCGAGTATATTTATTGTAACATGTCTGTTTAATGTAATGTTTACTAACATTTAGACAAAAGTATACAGGAATGGAGCATGTTTCTGGAAACATTACTTCCAGCTCTAGCCCCCCGACGCAGAGGATTAAGATAATACCAATTGATGTTTCCAGAGCTCTGGTGTAGGTTTTTGGTGCGATGTTTGTTACTATCAAAAAGCATCAGTCGTTGACATCTCCATGAGCTAAACCGAACATTCTCCACACATGTAATTTTCCGGAGAATGGCTGGAGAAATCTTGAACTTTAAGATGCCAAGGTAAAAACAAAGCTGCAACAGAGCAGAGGGTTGTAGAATGCGTAATATGACCATATACAGAAGGAGCGGATATGGCTGATGTTACAAATGTAAGCGTCATTACCATTCGGATAGATTCTTTTCCAGGAAGGAAAGCGTATCATGTTCCCTGTCGATAAGAAAATTCACTGGGTGAACAGTTAATAATAGAGATGAGCAAAATATAGTTCCGTATAATGCGTAATGTACGTGAGTAAAAGTAAATGTGTTTGTTTTTTATGGCAGTAGTTCAACATTTCCCACTCTGATTTTCTCTCGCTTTCTTTGTCACTGACGGTTGTTACATGGAGAAGGAAACCGAAAGGGAAAGTTTGAGTGCACTTTACAAATTTACATTTGGCGTGGTGTGGAAATTTATGGCTCTCGGTAGTAGCGTACACATATTATTAGCTGTGTGCTGAATTCGGTTTGGGGAAAGTGGAGTCAGAGGAGAGCATGAATTGTTGTTTATTCCGTTTTTGAGTGCGTGTTGCATGAGCTGTGAAAGCGTTTATTTCCTTCCCTTCCTGCGAGTATTGTTCACGTATTACGACTGCTGCTACTTGGCTCATTATCTAAATGACTTTTACACTTCATTGGTCTGCTTGCACTAGTCTATTTTCCTTCCAGAGGGAGAGTCAATATTATGGTTCGAGAAAACATTAAAAGACAATAAAAACCTTTCACTTGGACTTGAGTTTCACAGTCAAACATTAGTACAGACTGCTACAGGCAAGGATAATAGATGAAAAGTCACGTAACGGGCAGATAGAGATTGTAAAAAAAAACGATTCTATGCAAATGGTGAATTGTGTATTGTCACAAACAAAGCTTTCTCAAAATCAATTTGTTTGATCATGTATGAAAGAACCTAAAACGATGAACAAACGAATTTGGCACGAAACCAAGCTTTTGGTTGCATTCAATAGAGGCACAAGTTCATGCTTATCGATCCAAGGGATGACAACCTATAGCTTTGCGTAATATTCAACTCATCCTATTAGGTCCATGATCCATGGTTAGAAGTTGTCTATACAAAAAAAAAACATCAAAAAGGAATATGTTCGGGACAGCAAGTATTTTCCATTGTTTTTTACGTTTTAACAGAGCGCAAAATTAAAATTCTAGTCATTTCCAGAACGAATCAATAGTTTGCAGTGGAAATGAATAATGATCTGCTTTAATGCTGTCATCATGCAAAACTTTATCACAATGATAGATAAGAAACAAAGCCAATTCCCTAAATATATTTGTTCGCGCAAGAGTTCCTAAGAAATTTTCCAAAATGTCACGCTTAGATTCTTTAGAATTGCCAAGTTTCCAGAGAGATGAAGAAAGCATCCCTCCAAGTCCAGCCACAACAATACGCGGACCTCGTTCTGTATCATGGAGCATGCCTAGTGTCAGTGCCAGACCGTCAGTTTGCTATCCTGGACAATTGCCATTGATAAGGATAATTGAAGAAGTAAGAATTTTGTGTTTGCTTGTCCATTTCCTGATTTAATCTAATCAATCACTAAAATCATATGAAATAGCCGGAAGTGAAAAAAGAAGAGCAGTCCAAAGAAGATGCTCTTAATGATCCAGAAGCTTTGGACTGGCGACGTCTTCACTTGAGCAAAGCGAAACTTTCCATTATAACGGAAATGGCTGCAGTCATGGCAGGATTTTCAGTGGTATTAAAATCTCGTTTCTAATGTAACCTTGCCAACTTCAAAGAATTTACAAATACATGAGGATTTTCAATGTTTCCTAATGTTGCAGGTTGCCACTGTTGAACTTCAGATCAACGACGATGCCCATCCCTACCTTCTGACAGCTTTCACCGTGACAACAGCCCTTCTTGTTTGTACTACCATGTTGGCAATCATGATCTCCACGTGTATTCTTCCCCATATTCAGGTCGTTGCAGAACTCAGTCCAAATTCAAAAGCGAGCGACTCTCCACATGACCTAATGATGTGGTACATTGATCTATCCTGGATTCTGGCAAACTGTTTTTCAATCTTCTTGTTTACGTATTCCATACATAAAAGCATTCCATTTTAGCATAATAAAAAGATATATAAATTATAAATTGCAAAATTTATTTTGTAGATTGGACGTAATTATTCTGTGCTGGATTAAGTTCACGTATTTTTCAGGTATTGACCATAATACCATTCTCGTCTCGCAATGCCCCTCTATTGTATCTAACGCTATATTTTCTTCTTCCTCTCGTAGAAACGGCAAGTTGGTGTGCAACCGTTATTCTCAGCTTCGTGCTCGTTGGAGTAGCTGTTTTTGGGGTTGTGTTTTTCCGGAAAATAGTAAAGCATCAGTATGTCCTGTCAGACTTGAAGTATCAACAGTTGGAAGACATGAAAAGGCAGTTGGACGTGTCTGCCCAAATATTGAACGTTTAACAAATAACACATCTGTTTTTTAGTACAATATCATTTAATTAAAACCAATTCGCATTTAATAAACTATCTAGAATGACACAATTGCCTTGAACAAACTTTTGGCTACGCTTTTTAAGAATTTCAAAACACTCAACCTCTTAATACTAAACATCTTGTGATACGCGACCTTCATTGGCTTACATGACTTTTTAAACTTTGACATAACTTTGCCCTCAGCTCCCCAATCGTGGTACTTCCATGAATTCAATGCCCGTTGTGAGTATAACGCCATATAACCACAAACTTCCAAGGTAACCCCCCAAAACACAATCCCAGTGAGTGTCCATCCTGCCATAAGGTTTCGCACTAATGGACTCATTTGACTGTGATATTTTATCAATGAAGCTCCACAAACAACAACCATTTTCAACATAAACCAATTCATCGGATACAAAACAATCCCGCATACATCCAACAACATTTGCACAAGAATTTCTAAACTTCTGTAGGTAGTTCGCATATGTTGTCCAGTCCTTAAACTGTTTAAGGTTCTATAAGAATTCCTCCGACAACACAAGATGTCTTGGGCAATTATAAAATTCAAGTGGGTTAACAAAGCAAATATAAAAGTGAATGCGATTCCGAGAATTAAAGAAGTCACAATAGATATAATTATATGCAGTTTCATACAACTGAGCCAAACCCATGTAGTATAAAACTTGTCTGGAATATAGTAGTCGATGTAATACGGAGATTTGCGGCTGTATAAAAATCCAAAAGCCGTTTGTAAAACAGCAAGGGCCGTACATGACCTTCGTACCCAGAAGCAAACAATGTCGATAAGTTTGTTGATTTTGCATGAGTTTGGGTTGTAGTGTGGCATGTACAGGCCTGTAAAAAGTTTATAATTAAAATTAGATTAATTTTAAGAAATTTCTGAATGAAAATGCGTAGTACTCACTGTCAAATCTCTCCAGGAATATGAAGAAACAATTGGATGCGAGGATTCCTTGTTCGGTCTTTAAAACTCCTAGTCCCAAGGACATGGTCCATAGTGTGGATAAAACCCAGCCGAGATAAACTTGATTTAATTCGTTAGTATCACCATGTTTAAATCTAATCGCCATGCCAACCAGGAGAAATATATTTTGGCCAATGAGAAACATTAAAACTCGGCCGGATAGACATCTTGTTCTTTTACTGGTATATAATCGTTTCTTCTTTATATCTACTTTGTTTGGTGTTGCACCAATTTTTGAAGCTATTTTATTTATCCAGAAGCCTTGCGATTTAAAGAACTGATCGCTAAACATAATTTATGGCAAAAATTGTCACCTTGTTTTAGGGTTCAGTCAGTTGTGCGCGCGTGCGGTCAGTTGTGTCAAATTACACATAAAGTCTGTTAAACTATAGAAATGTTCTTGAACATTAGCAACAAGTTTGTCCACTCGCAATAACAGAACAAAACCTCTAACAGACTTGGATCAATTTCGACATTATACATTAAAAATCGATAGAAATGCTATTTTTCTCTATTTTTGAAAGTCATATTAAAATCCAACCAGGCAAATTTTGTTTGGAGGGCATTTGAAAATTAAATTGCTCCATTTCATATTTAATGTCATAATCAATATCATTGTATTTCCTCTAAATCATAAGTTTTAAGTCGATATTAAATAGACGTTCCAGACAGGAAATTTCACATTGCCCCACGACAACTTTTATGTTATGTGCTAAACTAATACAGCCTATTACGCAAGGGAGAAAGTTAGTTTCTTGCACACAGCGGAGAAATATGCCCACTATGTCTTCATTGTATCATTTTCACCCAGAGGTAGATAAAAGTTCCTATCCAAGAAAATAACTTCAGTGAAAGCTACAAGGTCAGGACAGTCAGGAGTATGCATGAAGTGAAGTTGGCTACCAAAACAGATGAGAGCGAATTGCAGGTTGCACCATGCATGTAAACAAGATGTAAACAAAGCACACGGCATACCCAATAAGAAGAGTAAATCCAAACTAGTGCAGTGAAAACGTGAAAACATTTTTAAAGTTTATTGAGTTTTGGACAGAATTTGTCGGAAGGAATGAGTAACTAAAGAAGTTGAAAGAAGATACTCAGCAAAAATGAATAAGCGACCTGTTGGAGGGTTAGGTGGAGGCTTTAAGAAGATAACATTCGGGAAAATTTCTTTGGCGTCTTCAAGTGAGAAAGGAGAAGATAGTGAGGTTCCAAAAGAACCTAGTGCAAGTGTTCCAAAACCGGAGGAGGGAGGTGAAGGCTCTGTAGGCTTTGGATCTTTTAACTGGGACAAATCTAAAGATGGGAAAGAAGGAGGAGAGAAGGAGGTGGATGAAGACGAGGAGAGAATGAAGATGATGATGGGATTCAGTGATTTTGGAACTTCGAAAAAGCCAGATCAAGCGAAGTCAGCGAGAAAGTTTAGTGTGAAGGAGTTAATGGAACAGATTAAAAGCTCCAAAAAGGCTAGCACCGGTACTGACACCAAAATTGAGGTGGACATGGAGGGTGTTAAACTTGGCGAAGAGGAGGAGAAGGGTAAAGATGAACTAGAGGTACTTGAGCTTAAATATACTTTTAAAAAATGCTGTTTATTATCACTAATTAATCGTGTTTTGTTATTAGGAAAAAGATAGCGACGAAGATGACAGTGATGATGAAGTGATAGGACCGATGCCTCCACCACCGGAACCAAAAGAGAAAAAGAAATCCAGCAAGACATTTGAAAAGTATGACGGTGGTAGCAGCAGCGACAGTGACGATAGTGATGGCGAAAAAGATGACGACAGTGTTAGCAGGTAAGAAAGATTTTAACTGAGTAAAATGGATTTAACTTAATTGGAAAGTTGGTAACTTGAATGTGTTTTTGTAGTGATTCAGAGGAAGATGAAGATGACAAAACACGGTTGTTTCCGTTAACAGAGACTTTGAATCTAGAACACGGTATTCAGCCAGTAACAGCCCTATCTGTTGACCCTCCTGGTGGGCGTTTTGCTACAGGATCCCTTGACTACGAAATTAAACTATGGGATTTTACTGGATTAAAAAGTAGACATGCTTTTCGGGCTATGAGACCTTGCGAGTGTCATCCAATCAGACATCTGAGCTATTCTTCCAGTGGAGATTCACTTCTTGTTATTTCGGGAAATGCTCAAGCAAAAGTTGTGGACAGGGATGGGTCTGAGTTGTTGGAGTGTGTGAAAGGCGACCAGTACATTGTTGACATGGCGAAGACAAAAGGACACGTTGCAGCTTTGACTGGTGGTCAGTTTAATCCAAAACAGCGTGAATCGTTCCTAACCTCATCTGACGATGGGTACGTGGAATATTTTATTGTTTTGGAGCAATTTTCGGAGGTTTTCACAACTTTTAATTATAATTTTAAATGTTATTTTACAGAACTGTGCGAGTTTGGGATGTGAATAACCCCAGGACACACAAGATTTGTGTTAAGTTACGAAACAGCAAAGGTGGAAAGAGTCGTGCAACAGCGTGCTGTTTTTCGCGGGATGGCAACTGTTTCATGGGAGCTGGCATTGATGGAACTCTCTTCATGTGGGACACCAGACGCCCGATTAGTATTACCCACAGCAACAATCAAGAATGCACACACGCCGAATACCGACACATTTTGTATTACTTACTCTAACTCTGGGTTGCAAGTGGCGTCGAGGGGTGAAGACGCAGTGGTCAACATTTGGGATCCTAGGAACTGGAAACAAACTCTGTGGAAGTCCGACCAGCATCCTGCGAAATACGCCACGTAAGTTGATTGTTAACTTTATTTTGAAATCAGTTCATGTTCCTGAGTGAAACGTACCGCTTTTGATATTTTTTTTACCAGGACTGATCTCACATTTAGTCCAGACGACAGACATCTAATGATACCTTCTCTACCACCGGGAAAAACGGGCCGAGAGAAAGACGAAACAATATCTCACTCAATATTGTACTTCCTGTCCACACAAGACCACACGTACACAAAACAGATGGAGTTTGAAAATCAAATTCTCATACGTAGCGCATGGCACCATAGAATCAATCAAATCTTTTTGACAACGGCAACTGGAACCTTCTCCATTTTGTATGACCTCACCAAGTCCAACAGAGGAGCTCTTGTTGTTCATGGATCGAAACCGAAAAAACAGAGGGCATCTGTGATGACTGAAGACTTCTCTGGAAAGATTATTATTACCCCGAGCGCCCTTCCAATGTTTAAGGGAGATAAACCAAGAAATCCGAGGCGGGAGCAAATTAAAGCCAGGTAGGCAACCGACGTTTTACAACTTTAATTGTCAAAGTTTAGCTGGCCTTAAAATTATCGTTGAATTGTATCTTTGTTCGCAGAATGGACCCGGTTAAGTCAAAGCGACCTGATTTGCCCATTACAGCTGGATCTGGAGGGCGTGTAGCAGCGTCTGGGTCAACTCTTAGCTCATATGTGATAAGAAATCTTGGAATGCAAAAGTCTGTTAAAGATGACATGGATCCCCGCGAAGCCATTTTGAGATATGCAAAGGAAGCAGAAGAAAATCCTATTTGGGTTACTCCAGCTTATAAACAGTATGACAAAATTGATTATTCCATGCATTATGCAAACTTTTATCTGGAAAATTTCAGTTTTAACAACTTTTCTGGCATTTTTCAGGAATCAACCAAAACCGATATTTGATAATGGAGAGGACGATGATGCGCCTGACTCTAAGAAGCAAAAACTTGTCTAGTAGATTAATTTATCGTTCCCAAGTAATAATGAAGACAAGAATTAATTTTCAAATTATAGGGCTCTAAGCTACAAAGGATAATGCTACCCGAACTATAATGATATATGTCTGTATTTTATAATGCATGTTGTTCTAACTAGATAATATTTTTAGGAAGAAATTGTTTAACTTATATTTTACTCTATTAAATACTTTACGAAATTAAACATCAAATGTGTTCTAGAAATTGACGAAATCGACACTGAAAATGTAGAAACGAGTCAGTTTCTTGGAATCTATTTCACCATTTCCTGGTTACCTTAGCAATGGTCTGCAGAAACGCCAAACGTTTTCGTACCTGCGAAGAAGATAAACGCATATTCACTTCACATGCAACCAAACCGCGACCGTCATCGCGATTACACCTGCACCTGCTCAATGATTGACCATTGTTATCCACCAAGAATCGCATTGAAGGGTCGCTCTAACGTTTAAAATGTACCTGTCAATGTCGTCATAAGATCCTGTTCATTGTTCATGAGGTTTCCTATAAAATGCATAAATTTTTGCAACCAATCTTTGGCACGGCATACGTCCTGTATAAACGCAACAAATTTTAGCAAGCCGGTTGTATTAAGCACATTAGTGGAGGTCTGTCTTGTTAAGTGGTGGCGCAATCTAAAACGGTGGAAGTGTACATATTCTTGCACACGTAGGCTTGCAAAAACTTAAAAGCTACTTATAGACAGTACCGCCGAGTTTAGTCTGCTGCGAGAAAAACACGTTTTAAATTATAAAGATGCATATTGCTGCAAAATCAACCATATTTTGTACATACAATACCTACTTATATAAACCGTACAACACTTGAATTACCCCATTTTAATTATATATCAACAAGAAAAATGACACACGTTTCGATGTGGGTAATCAAAGAATCCTCATCCTTGATCCATATAAACTAGTGGTGGTATCATCATTAAAAATTCCTTGAATCAGGTCTACCCAAGCAAAAGAAACAAGAGAGCTAGGAGCAAAAAGAGACTCTTTCTGTAAATATTGCACCATGCAAGAATCAAAATGCGTGTAGGTACTCCACTCTCAATGAAAACCCTTTTGTATTACTGCAACAATTAAAATCTCTACACAAAATGATACAAGACTCGGATGTCTATAGCATGACTGAAGATACAAACGCAATACATATGAACCGTCTGCTGAGAAACCTTTCTATAACAGCTCCATTAGTATAAGGTATAATCTCTTAATTATTACAAAATCTTGAACTAAATTATTTACCAGGAAAAATTTTCCTAATTTTTTGGTCATTTGCATGAAAATATTAATTTAGCATAATTTACATATTGAGAAATTCGCAATAACCGTCTTCATTAAAGCTTAATTTAGGACGCTGTTATATCCAAGTTTGAGGCTTCTGCACTCTTAAAAGTCCCACTACTCGAACTCAAACACTGGCAGCACTCCACAAGTATTTTTTTCCTCTTTTCAATTGAGCTTTGCAAGGGAGATATGAAAACGAGGTGGTCGTGCATGCGTTTTCGGTGGTAGTTTGCAAGAGATTTTTTTTTCTACTGTACACCTCCTGTTTTACTATGTCACGGAATGTGTTCCAATTTTTACAATGTGTAGTGGTAGAAGTAGTAGCGTAGTAAAATATCTCAAAAAACATTACAGATATTACAAAAGTTGAAGTTTTTCTTGTGGAGTTTACCGTGCTAAAGTCGCGCAGAAGATTTTTTTTTCTTTACAAAAAAATGCTCTCTTGGGCTGCTGTGTGTTCAAATCTGAGACTTTTTTTTGTTACAAGAAGCGTTTAACTCTATTCAGCCTTTGGTACACCCGAAATTACACTTGGAGTGAAAAGAAAATCCTGAATGTTTCATGTGTCTACGTTGTTGATAGTTGAAAATGCGCCAAATGTCGGGATCCTCTACAACTAACAAGAACTACTAACACTTAAGGTCACTGTTGACCAGCTGACTGTTTTAAATCTGTTAACTTTGATGAGGTCAATTGTCCCAGTTCCAAAAGTGAAAGAAGAGAAGTTGACAACCGGAAGTTTTCCTCTTTGGCAAGGGTACACCGGGAAGATTGGAAAAAATAGTGAAGTGGGTGCCTGTCCATGGTGGTGGTCTTGGTAGAAAGTAGGGCTGTGTCGTTGATTGCTCTGTGGTTGATACATTTGAAGGTAATTAGTTTAATTACTGGGTGCAATTAGAGTGATTATGTGCAAAAAACAACGGAGTTTTGCTTGTTTTTGTTATTAAGTTTGGTTTTGTTATTAACTTTTTATTTTTTTATTGTTTGTTTTGTGCACAGGTCCAATTCAGCGTCCCCCGGCATCCAACCATGAGATGCGACCAGTTTCTGGAGACGAATTAGTTACTGCAGCCCTTCAGTCATCTTTGGCTCGGGCTCAGAAAAATTACAAGTTGTCTAATCACAAACAACTTTGTAAATCTGGCAAGTTTGGTCGAAAGTCTGGGGGGTTGAAGAACGGGGATTTATCTCCAGTGAAAAAGTCAAAACCGCTCAAGTTCCAAAGTGAGTTTGATTTGTGGATTGAGCAAGCTGCAGGATTTAACTTTGTTGTTGAAGGTTTCTCTAATGGCGCTACTGTTCCGGATCACATTGAATGCCTGAATTCCCCAAGTGCTAAGGCTCGTGGACTCCTCAAAACTAAAAAGTCAGTGGTGAACGGAGACTCAAATAAGTCTCCTTTGAAGGGAAAGAATCAAATCAAAACTGTGGAAACACCGGCGGAAAATTCTTTTGACGTTTTTACTAAATTCAATGAGAGTAAAAAGTTAAGAAAAGGACTTGGTGAAGTTCAAGAAGATATTTTTGAAGCGAGGATATTCCCAAGAAGAAGTGGACACCCTGATTGAGAAGGAGGTTAAAAGGGGCGGAGGTGTTGGTGCTATTCTCCAGAATCTGCGGCAAGCTTTGCAGCAAGCAGATAAGAAGAGAAAAATGAAAGACTTTTCGTCAGAAAATGGAGACGGGGAGACGAAAG
Organism: Salina celebensis; assembly: GCA_036561885.1. Lineage (NCBI taxonomy): Eukaryota > Metazoa > Arthropoda > Collembola > Entomobryomorpha > Paronellidae > Salina > Salina celebensis. The sequence goes on from JAAXOA010000255.1 coordinate 16,193, forward strand.
TAGCACGTCCGGAGACGCCACCTGCATCCAGTTACTCAATGCCTGGAACGTCGACTGCTTCAATGGCAACTCCGCCGAGAATTATGAATGNGGGGAAACAATCAACATAAGTTGCCTGAACCGAAGAGGATTTTGTACCCGAGAGAAAAGATTATTCCTGGCTATATGGAAAAATTGCCGGTTGGTGCTGGATTTTATAATATGGGAAATAGTTGCTACTTGAATGCATCCTTGCAAGCGGTGTTTCATGTGCCAGCGTTTATTAATTGGTTACGACATGATAGTGAGCATCGGAAACAGTGCCAGCTTCAAAATGACAGCCGTGAGTTCTCCGAATTTATAATTTTCAAAAAGTTTTTTAGTGTAATGTGTAATATTTGTAATTATTAATTACATTTGTGTCTTCCTCTTTTAGAGAATTGCATTATATGTGCAATGAAGAAAACGTTCGACTCAGCAACCGGAAGGGGAAATCCTCAATCTGCCATTCGACCAGTGGAAATTATCAATAGATTGCGTGGTATGTATTTTCTATTTTCCAATTCAAATCTCCATTTAACAATGCTCAGTTAACAGTAAACTGCATGAAAAATGAAAGTATTTAAAAAATGTAATATTTTTAATTTTGTGCAGTTATCTGTCGTCATTTTTCGCACGGGAGGCAAGAAGACGCCCATGAGTTCCTCAGATATCTGTTTGAGTCCATGGAACGCTCGTATTTAACCGCTATTGGGGGTACCCGGTTGGACAATAGATCCAAAGAGACGAACCCATTAGGACAAATTTTTGGTGGCTACGTGCGAACCGAAGGTAATTAATTATATATTTATTTATATTGTTTGATTGTAACTTCGTTTAAGCATGTTTGTTTAAAACTAATTATAAATTTTGTTTCAGTAACTTGCCTCAAATGTCATTATGTGTCAACAACATTCCAGCCCACGGCCGAGCTTCAATTAGATATTCGCCATGTTACAACATTGGAGGATGCAATTGCGAATCATTTCAAGAAAGAAAGGTACATACATATTTAATGATTAATCAACATAAAGGAAATTGGTTTTGATAATTAACTAACACGTCTTTGTTTTAGGCTGGACAACAATGATTACAAGTGTGAAAGATGTCGAACGATCAGTCAAGCCACCAAGCAGTTTTCGTTGGAAATCCCTCCCGTTGTTTTGTGTCTTCAGCTTAAGCGTTTTACTCTTTTTGAGAACCAAAATTGCCAAAAGAATTCACTGTAATAGGGCTTTAGACATGTCCAGGTTTATGCACAAGTCGAAGCAAGTCAATGGATTTTCGGTATGCAACTAAAAGTTGCTTCCATACTTCGATAACATGGTATTTGAAACATTTTTTTAATCATTTCTTTTGGTTTTAGAATTTACGTTATCGGCTAGTGGCACTAGTGACTCACCTCGGATCCTCGCCAAACTGTGGCCATTACACAGCAATTGCTGAAGCCTCAAATGGACAGTTTTATCAATATCGATGACAGTTATGTTCATCAAGTAACCGCGTCCCAAGCCTTAAACAATGACGCGTATGTAATCATTTACGAAATGGATCGAAAATCCAACAAATCCCCTGAGTCAGCCGCAACATCCGCCACTGCGTCTTCAACTGCTACAACGTCATCGTCATCTTCAACATTTACGTCCAACATGACCAACCTCTCGTCCTATCCATCGTCAACTGTTACATCAGCGTCTACTGCGCCCGCTACTGTAAATGTATTGTATCCCAAGAAAACGCCTACTCCAGTGGTTCCAAAACTAAGTTCAACTGCCTCAGCTACTGCCACTTCGTCTGCATCTTCCAAACTAGTTTCAAACCCAAAACCCGGCAGTGATAAACCGTTAGTCAACGGGTCACTTTGAAGCTGTAAATGGAACTCCATCGAAACTCGTTCCAAACAATAACGAAGGTCTTCAACGGAAAATGATATCATTCGGAATTACATCTAAGGCGCAGCAAACACCAAACAAAATTCAAATTTTAAAGGCAGGCGCAACATTGACTGGCAAATCGACCAGTTTGTTTGGTAGCTCGTCTACTGTAGTTAAGCCATCAGTAGCTCCAAAGGAAGCGAAACAAGGGTCTATCAAATTAGTTCCGTACAATGACGACGAGGAGAGTGACAAAGACGAAAATATACGCAACGACGGTGTTACGAACGGCTCTAGTAAAAGACTGAAGTCTCCAGATGTTCGTAAAGCAGCTTCACCCAAGCACGCCGTCAGTCCAATAACACCTCCTAAAAGCCCCAAGCTAGAGACATCAACTAGCTCCTTATCAGGGGACAGTTGTACTGGAACAAGTACCCCGGTAAAGGATCCAAAGATGGTATCCAATGATACCAAGGATCTTCCCCTCAAGCAAGAAGTTAGTGCTGTTAACGGAGGTACGCCAAGGGATGGAATTAAGCGAAAAGCTCCAATGGATGATGAAACAACCCCGAAGAAATCTTCCTCTCAAAGACGGCGACATGCTTCTAATTCCTCTGCCAGTTCCTCGTCTTCTAACAGCTCATCCGAACGGAGTAACAAGTCGAAGCGTAAACGAAGCGAGGACAAATCGGTGGAGCGTAGCTCTTCATCTTATCAAACTGCAGACTTACCTGAGAGAGAGAAAAAGAACGGTCGAGAGAGTCATAGCCAGGAGCGAGATCGTGAACGACGCAGAGATAGAAATCCAAGCAGAAGTAGAAGCCCAAGTGTAGACACTGCCAAAGACAAAAGGGGTTCCTCTTCAGAGAAGAAACGCGAAAATGGGTCCTTTGATCCATCGCGACTTAGACAAGACAATGGTAAGCCTCTAACACGTTAGAATACAAAGAAATAAACTTAATATCTTTAACTAGAATATCTAAATCCGACTTTTATCCGAATACTTTCATTTTAAATTAATGTTTGTCTCAATTTTCAGTTGTGGCTTGGGGAGACAAGAAAAGTGCTTTGTCAAAATCCTTAGAAGATGACCGGAAACGTTTGAAAGAGAAAAGTTGCGATGAGGATTACGATGACGAATTCGACCAAGGACAGAGTAAGCCTTTCAAATATTTAACTAGTCGGAAGGGGAGGAGCTTGTTTCATTGATTACTAATGTCAAACCTTATATAGGTGAAGAAAGTACGAAGATCTCGATCTCTTGATCCACGAGAATCCCACTCAAGCCCTGGCAACCGATTCCAAACACTTGAGGATCGCAAGAAACAAGTAGAGCAATGGAGTTCCCTATTGGATGGTTATGGACCTGGATTCCGACGCAGTGGAAGCAACGGAGACTCTAGAAGCTGGAGCAACGACGGTGGATCTCGCCGACGTGGCTTCTCCCCATCTCCCAAATCTCGATCACTCCACAAACGACCAGCGCAATAACGGTTCATCCCACTCTAACTATTCAAGAAACAACCACGGACGCAGTCCTTACCGTAATGGACATCACAACGGAAGCAACGGATTCGGAAACAATCAGTACCGCAGCCAAAGTCGCGAATCTTATAACGGTAGTAGTAGTAACGGTAAACATTGGGGTAATGATAGAAATCGTCATTAAACTATCGAATATATCAAAATATCGTTTCAACTTAACGATAAGTTCCTCAATTATACAAAAAATATAAGAATGCAAAATTTATGGACGCAACTACACTCAACTCGTAAAATGTTCTTTAAAAAATAAAGAAAAAAAATAATCCCCTCAGTCGTTTTTATATCGTTTACATCCACGTATATTATGAATTAAATCTTATACCATTAAGAAATATGAAGTTACTCATTGTAGGTGAAGTATAATAGTAATATCGTTGTTAAATAGATAAACTTACTAATAAACGTTAGTGTGTTCTGTGTAATTTTAATGATAAAATGATGCGATGACTGATTTTTAGGTGATAAAGAATGGTTACTGTATATCCAGAGACTTTTTCGATGTTACTGTAACTTATGTCTACAGTAGTTTAATGAACGTCAAAAATTATAACTGTTTAATATAGTCCAGTGGCTGGATGAAATGATTTAAATGTTTAATGACGTGTATGTTTGTGTAACGCAAAAAAAATGATACTACGCAGTGAATAGCGACTCTACGCCCTAATTAATATGGAAATCAGGTAATTCTTACTTAGTGATACTGGAAAAATTAATCAAGAGAACCTCTGATAAGACAAAAAAATCTTCGCAAGACGACTAACTATTTGATTAACTAGATCAACAATGTTTTTATGCCTCATACGCTTTACCGAAATTTCTTTGTAAAAAATCAAGGGAAAAAATATTGAATTGACTACACTGGACACTCTAATCTGCACTTAATCGGATAAAAATCATCGACTTGGTTTTCTGGATAAGGAAAATATGAAGTAAAAGGATAGGTAATTAAGACAAGAATGGCACTGTGGACGTAAAACTTTCGTATTGAAAATAAAATGAGTAACCATTTTATGTATGATTCTTTCTTATGGTATGGTTATAAAGAAATAAGCATATTTACAGAAATTAAAGATGAACTACAAGTCAAAAGTTTAACCTGTCTTGCTAAACTAATTGCACATAATCTAACTTTGGAATCATTGTAGCATTTAAAAACGGAGGAACAAAACTGGATTTTAGCATATCGTAAACAGAATCATTGAATTATGAATAAGTAATAACAGTTATTAGTAATAACTAATAACTGTAAAACGTTTTGCCGGTTCTATGGGTCTACCCGCGAACCGTATTGAGAAATAAAATATCATATCATATCATTATGAATAAGCGTTTGAAAGTTTATTTTTTATTATTTTTTTTGTTTTTGGTAAGTAACAAATGCTTCTTGATAAACAAATATTTAACAAAATTGAAAATCCCGAAGCTCTGAGACCTGGCGGTGTGTTTACAAAAGAACAATTAAGATTAATTGTGGATGTGTTAGGCTATTTTTAGTTTACAAAATTGATTAGCAAACGGCAAACATTAATTGAGAATATTTGTTAGAAAATATCAGGGCTAATTATGACAAAAACACGGGGTTTTTACGACACTGGTATTCCTGCACCACCTGCAGCTACTTGCATTTGACGGGCTTGGGCTTCCAAAGCACTGAGGACTTCTCGTTGTGTGGCTACCTCTTTGGTTACTGTTTCCACCATGTCGGCATTCCTTTTCCTGTAAAATATTAAAGGCAACCAAAATTAATAGCCTCCATCTTAAGTTAAATCACGTTGAAGTACTTTATCCTTTAATTCACTTACAATTCAGCTTTGATAAAGTCAATACGCCTGGTCACGTTGGTTTTTGCATCATCTACAGTTTGAGGAACCATTACAGGTCCTACCAACTTGAACACACGGGCATCCTCCCGGGTAATGTCTAACTCATCTTTAACCATTTGATTTTCATTTAGTTGAGTCTCTAAAGTTTGGCTTTGCGTTACTAATTTGTTCAGTTCTGCAATTAAAACATTAAAAATCACGTTCCACGTAAAATAAATTACTGTCAGTAATTGTAGCAAAGATTAGTCTTACTTTTGTTTAATCCAGCAAACTTCTCGGCTTCACCCTGGAACTTTTTCTGAAATTCTTCATTTTTAGCAGCCATTTTCTTCAAGATTAACACCAAAACTACGAAACTATTCCCAGCAAAGAAAACTTCAAAAAATACACTTCAAGAAGTTAAATAGCCTTTTCCAAAACAAGAGTTATCTAACTTTTTCGTAGAAAAATTCTTCAAAACATTTCCATCATCTAAAATCTCTTGTACACCTGCATTTCCAGAGCTGCAGTCATCTGGCGCTGGTTTCAACTTGCCCCAGCTCAAACTAAGCCGCAAAAATCTTCATCGAATTTATCTGAGCAACACTGGAAACCGGTCGATGAATGAAAAATGGATCTCCAGTGATTCTCAAAATGGACGGATCGTTTTAATTTTTTTTTTCGCCTGTGAAGCCACTGGTTCGAGTTCGAGTCGATGTTGTTTTCGAATGACCAAAATGATTGCACTGCACACTTTGATTAACATGGCGAAATTCTCTATAAGCACGATTCGAGTGAGGTGTAGAGAAAATGATTTTTTTCACTCTTTACTCGAATCAGTCGAATCTTTCATTCCGAGTTTTCCCATGTTAATCAAATGGTGCAATCATTTTGAAGCGTTCAGTCCATTTTGAGAATCCCTGTACTTTCAGCAATCAGTGGAAGCTTTCTCTCTTAAATGAAATTATTATGCAAATGAGCCAACGATTATTCCAATCTTCACACCTGTTTCTTTTTTATTCATACAAATTTTTAATAATTTTTTTCCGTTTTCAATTGCTTTACATATTTTCTTTTTTTCTGTTAGTACAAGTTTTGATATTTTTTCATCATTTTACATTTTACTGAATGGAGCTTCATTAAATTTTACAGCCACCTTTTCACCTTAAGCCTCCCTCAGCTTTTTTTTACATAATATTTTTCTGGTAAAAGGGAAAGTCTAAAGATACACTTTTTTTTTTGCTTTCTAACAAACTACTTGCCACTGTATTCAAAAATGTGAAAGGTACAAAGAAAACCGTTTTTACCCGTACTCTAAACCAATCTATTTTTATCTTGAGTTTTTTTTTTCTCTTTTGTTATCCGTACAAGATTCTTTATCTAGTGTTTTGACACCCTCCCTAAAGACACTTTTTTTTATCCAATCTTCCTAAACCAAAAAATGCGTGGTATGATGATAAACATAAAAAAAAGTCAGCAAGTCTTTTTCTTGTTCCAAAAGGAAGTGGCAATAATCAGGCTTTTAATTTTTAACATGGACTAGTTTTTCTCTTCTCTTTTCCATCGTTGATTTTCTTTTCTTACATAAAACTTCCATTAAAATATGACGTACTGAATACAAATCGTCTTGTATTTTTAACGACTTACGATAATAACAATGTTTTGGAAGATTTTCTTTTAGTATGTCACTGGGGGATCTTGTAAATACCTTCTTTTTTGTGACAACAATCTTTTGGGATCAAAATAGATACAAAAAGATATCCTGTCCTGTTTTTCTCATTGAAAGTTGCCAAGCGGGTTACTAGAGTAGAGACACGGATTTGTTTTTTTTGTGCTATTGAAAATAGTAGTGCCTGGGGTTTTTATGGATTTTCTTCCAACCGATTGAAGGGGAAATGTGGCAGTGACACAAAAGCTGCTTAGGCAGAGAATCCAGTCTCTCAAACTTTTCAGAACAAAATACCAATTAGAGAGCATATCTCAATTTACTTTTCCCATTGTTGTCAATCCACAGATTGAAATTGGATTTTGCATTGAAACAAGCAAACAAACAAATGCGCAGCTTTCACTTTTGTTACTTTCTTTCGACTCATGTTGTACCAAAGAGCTTTTGAACGAGTAACTTTTACTGTTCTACTATTAAATAACTCATATTTTCATATCTGTATCATATACATACTCATAACGACTTTCACCAGAAACTTTGGCTCTTGTCAGCACTTATTCTTATATTGCCCTCGTTCTCAAACTCAGCAGGATAAAAGCAGCATAAAAAAAATTCCAGCACCGTTTTGTAATTAAAGCTTCAAACCTCGTTTCTTTTGTAAGGCAATCAAAACTATTTTTACGTATTCTCAGTCAAGTCAGACCAAAACTCGTCTTTCTTTTCAAAGCATATCATATGCTTAAAAATATGGATTACATTCTGTACTTGGTTTCATTTAACATTTCTACATGTGAATATTCACACTGGCTGTCCTTGGTAAACAAAAACTTTGCACATTTGTCATCATGTCTCTTTCACATTTTCATATAATACACATTATTTTTATGGTTTTTTCATTAAATCAAGTCAACTGAATACTAAATACTGAAACTTTACATTCCTTCCGGCTTTGATTTACAATACTTTCATAATTTTAATACATTTCCCATAACTCATTCAGAAAAGTACACGTTTTTTGTTGATGTATTTCCCACTTTCCCCTCTTGTATTGCCTATGAAAGGAAAGTACGTAGTACTATGTGTGTATAGAAAGAGAAAAATGTTGATTATGTTTATTCATGTGTTCCTCATAATAATTTTCCATCCTATTTGATAAGGTCATTTAACTTGGGGAAAATATGTCAGAGAAAAGTTAATAATTTATACCGGTTTACACACAGCAGATACTTTCTCTGCAGGTACGTATTTCATATACAAATGTTTCTCCTAGGCTGAATACAATAGAGAAAAACCTCAAGTGCAATTTAGAAGGGAAAGTGCTTTTTTGTAACTCTTATGAGGTTTGTTTATCATAAGAAAACTTGACTTTTTAGCTCGGGTATATAATTCGCAGTGGTAGTATTAGAAAATGCCTACGGATAGTTTTATTAGAACACAAAAGAGTTATTTTTTAATTAATGGTTTGACAATTGACAATTATTGTTTTAATACTAGTAATTTTCACCGGAACACACCAAAGATACCTATAATTTTTTTATTTATTTGCGTTGCTGTTGAACAGGAAGCGTTATAGCTTTTTTGGTAGCAAAATAACGTCTTAATTTTTATAGTAATCAGTTCCGTTAGTAAATTTGCAGTGCGACGGATCATTGTTTTTTTATACAACGTACACGGCTACAAACTACAAAATAAATTTTGTTACGTAACTTGTCGACTGTCAATTTAAAATGGGTACTCTACAATTTTGCGTCAATGTAAACTTTAGATTCACCTTGAGAGAAAACTGGTGTTATTAAACAAACCGGATAGTATTGTATTGGCAGTAATATTGTTTTTTCAGACGAAAATTCTCATTAAAACCTACATTATTATAAAGATAATGATAGATAAAGTTAATAAACTGTATTTTTTATATTACTAATACCAATCGAGGAAGTAACATTAAGTAAATGATCATTCCGACAAAAATAACAAACTGAAAATAGCTTTTAACGTTGGCCATAACCGGTTTTACTTTCACCCCGGAGGACGCCGCTTTCTTCGCTTTTTTCGCAGCTTCTGTTGGTTTTGGCGTGGTGGTGGGTGCGGGCTTTCTGCAAAAGCAGTTTTCAATTTTCGACTTACACTCAGCCTTTGTTTCTTGGGAAATACAAACCGACTCACTAGCACAAGGAATCTCTGTAACAGGCCATTTCTTTGAAATGAGATACTCTCTGGACAAACACCGGGAGTTGTCAACAAGCACACAGTGCCTGTCTTCCTCAGCAAAGAGTAAATAAAACCCGTCCAAGTCTTCCGACGAAGTCCTGCACTTGCACCGCTTCGCTTGTCCATCACACTGTAAATGTTGAGTAGTATTACACATCAAATTCCCTCCCTCCAAGATCGCCTCCAGCTTTCCTAAAATCTCTATCAGATTCTCCTCATCGTTTTTGTCTGTGACACAATTCATGTCATTCACAAGCCTTCGGTATTCAGCATAATTGGATTCCTCATTGATTGACATACACTGGTCGTTAAATCCCAATCGCTGGGATGATTCAACCTCTTCTTCTAACCGGCGAATTGCTGATGTCAGCTCTTGCCGGCGGGTTGGAGTCGGACTGGTTCCAACTGGGGTTGGCACAGTAGTCAAAATCTGGACGAAGTCCTCTACTTGCGCTGGAGGCGGAGGGAGTGACGTCGTTCCCACAAAATCCCCACTCTTCTCAACATTCCCGAAGTTAACCTCGATTATCTTTTCTCTCTCGCCGTTACCGATATCATCATCATCCTCCGTGTTGCTCCTCCCCTCAAAGTCAGGCTCCTCCTCGGAAGACGAACTTTGCCTGTCAACGAAAACTTCTTTTGTTGGATATGTTTCAGGAGGAATGTAGTGATGTGGAGCGACTTCATTTTCACTCTCATTGTCATCACCTCCTGATATATTACTGTCTTCATCAAAGTCATCATCTTCGTCAACCTCATCCGGGGGTAAAATCATCGGAACGTGGATGCCATTCCCTCCTGCTGTTGACAGCGCGTCTGTTGTTGACTGTGGTGCAGGTGTAGTTGTCGTTGGGATGTATTCCCTCTGACAAAAACACATGTCGCCAGAACACTCTTCAAAACTTTGGAGTGAAACACATTTTGTGTCTCGGGAACACTCAACTTTGGATGTGGAACACAAAGAGCCTTCGGCATATCGACAAGTGTCGTCTTCCCAAACAAAGGAAATGTTTGTGCGACTTGGACCGCATACGCATTTTCGCAGGTCCTCGTCACAAACAAGGAACAACCTGTAGTTACAAAGCTCCTTGCCATTCATGGAAATAAACTTTTCCATTTTTTTAATCACGCCTTTCACCAAGCTCAGGGTTGCACGGCTGGTTGCAATTTTATGTAAATCTTCGGCAATCTCTTGACGCAGCTTTTCCTCATAAGGAGACACACAACTTTCTCCATAATTGAGTGTAGCGTGACTTTTCACTAGAGGAGAAAATCGCATAAAAACGTCCTCCAGCTTTTTCTGCAAATGACGTGAGTTTGAGCTGTGATGAGTTCCGGTTGAGATTGGGTGCAAAAGCAAACCAAAAGTTAATGCGAAAAATGTGGCGGGGATTGGCGCTTGCATTTTGATTTAGTTTTGTTAAGTTGTCAAACTTTTTATTGGATGAAAAACAAATCCCTTTATAGATTTTAGAGCTTCCACTAATTAAGTTTTTTCTCCGTCACATTCCACATGAGACTAATAAGACCTTAGTAAGCTTATTTGATTTTTATATAAACTTAGCAGCCCGAAGCATCCATTTTATGATCGCCGTGGTCGTGGTTGTCGCCGTACACAAAGAGTGATCGATAACTCATACCAAAACAACTTTTTTTTCAATGTATCATCCTTCTAAATTACTAGATTGATTGACCACTTCCTTTTAATCAATCCCAAGAATTATTTGTATGGAAATTGCGCACACATCTAGGAAACAAAGTTAGTTCTTAAAATGCTCTTTCCCCGCATGTGTTCCCTTGATTTAATTGATCTCTTTTAAATTCCAATCTGATGAACTCTTTCCTTTAAAATCCTCCAAAAACAATCCAGTCTCAATTATATTTTGTAGTGTTTTTATTTCAGGAAACTTTCTCGTTTCCACTCTCTCGCTCTTGTAGAAACAAAGACCACAAAAAACAGCCTATGAAACTCTTAAACTTGGCTGCTAACTAACTATCCACAGGTACAAATAAGAAACACTTAAAAACACTTCCAACTTTCTCCAGTCCTTGTACTAATCTCGTTTGTGGCTCAAGAACACCTCGTTTTTCTCTCCAAAATCCTGCTAATTTTTCTCGTCCCGGTTGTTTTTCCAGTTTGCCACACAATATTTTCACCCTGAATCACTCTCCTTTCGTTTTAACTTTCTTTCACCGTTATTCATCATTACGCACACTTTATTGACCGTCTCGTCGTACTGCTGGTTGTATCCCATCCCTCCGTCTTGGCAGCGTTGCTCATGATCATCCCTGTAAATGGGAAATTACAGGGAATATTACCACAGCCAAACCCACCAATGTATGCTTTCACTACTTTCACCATCAACGCATTAACTACGAAAGAAACGAGTAAGCAAAAAGGAAAATGATACTCAACAAAAAATTCTACCACGGACTCACTCTGAATACCAAATGAAACTTCTTTAGATGTTTTGTTATAAACCTTTAGTGAAGATAATATAAAAAATATATAAAAAACCTCTTTTTTCACTTGTCTGCAGACTGAAACTTTCTTCCTGGAAACTTGTTCAAAATTATTTCTCTATAATGAAGCGACTTTCACTGAAACGACCATTTTTATTCTGACTTTTATCTATTTTCCTGACGATTTTTCTTAAGAAGAAAAGTAAATGAAATTTTCTCTTTTTTTATCTCTCAAACAATCTATTCTAGTTGTGCGTGTAGGCACACGCATAAACAACGAGAACTGAGAACAGATCGCAGAGAAGCACCAGCTTGCCATCAAGAAAGAAAGGGAACTGGGAACACAACCAGAAAATTTTGGTTTTTTGTCTGCTCTTCAATAGTCGTGGGCTCGGTGCTTTCACTCAGTTAGAAAATAGCCCAGAGAAAGTCAAGAGAAAAAGTGTGGA
>JAAXOA010000256.1:0-28168 GCA_036561885.1 Salina celebensis
AAACAGGATAAAATTATTCTACTGCATATAACCTTTGCTTTCATGTGCTCTTATCTATTTCGCCAATAGTCAGGAAATTCCAAGACAAAGTGGTTTTATGGTGATTTCTGATCTGATACAATGTAGCTAAGAATCTTGAATTTTTAATCTTTCAATGATAAGATCCAGGATCATTTAATTCAGTGGCAAGTGGTCATGACTTATCTAAGCAGCATCATTTTTCGTAATGAGCACGCTTTAGCACTCTAATTACGCAACTTACTTGGATTTCAAACAGGAAATGTACGTGTGCACTGCGCACAAGCATTTTATTACTATCAGCCTCAAATGCGGAAGAAACTAATTAAGTCTTTCTGACATAGTCCTCTAAGTTTTAGCTATCTGCATCACTACATCATTTCTAAAGATACACAGGATCCTGGCAGGTTCGCCAGGAGTTTTCCCTCGCAAAGAATACAATGAAAAAACATGAATTTGGATACTAAATACTACAAAATCTGACATCGGCATACTCCTATTTATAGTTCACTAACAAGTAAACTTCAATAACAATATGTAGATTGTATGACTTGATTATGTACTAGCTAGTAAACAAGAGCTTAGCTCCCTTCAACCTTGAAAGTTCAATTAAGTGTCACCCTTCCTGAATGCGCAATATCGCTTCGATACAGGTGAATGATTCCAGAAAGTAAATTGATGTACATCTCTTGTTGACAAACAACCAAAGGACTTTCTCCACAGTTTCTCCCCTCTTAGATTCTCCATCAAAGGATTATATTTAACTTTCACAGGGGAAAACGATTTTTTTTTGCTTATCAGCAGCCAAATGAATGATCACAAACTTGGAAATGTCATCGAACCTAAAGCCGACTCCGTTCAAGGTCACAATTAATAACATGCCACCTTCGATTTCATCTTTCAGTAATGAGCTGCGACAAGTTAGAAATGAATTCTATTTTGAGTGACACTTCTATATGTTAACGTAGTATGTACCGGTGTACTAAACAAGAACATTCCGTTCCCTCGTGTTCTTGAGTCCAGATTGCTTGTCCAATTAGCGAAAGAAGAAAGCATTTTTAGTTATTCACAATCTGTTGCGCAACCGGCTTCCCTTTTCGATAAACTACGTAAAAGGTAACCGGCAAAATGTATGTCAATGCCACATATGAGCAATACAAATCACTGTTAAACATACAAACCCAAAACCCAATTTAATTGTTGACGGTATCAATGCAAGAAATTGCATTTTAATCGCTGAAAAATATACTCATACAACGGCATCTTTCAGCATTGCATTAATACGTATTGTTATTCAACTGCGCTATCAGTGTTTTTTGTGATTCTATCTATAAACCATAAATATGCTAACTGTATAAGTATAGCTGAATTGAAGGATTACACATATCTTGAAGTTTCCATAATTTTTCATAATCAAATTCCACAGATAGCATACGTGATATATTACATGAGCGTAAACTATAGACTGCGTGTTTGGAAATGTGACTTAATTTTGTATGTGTTGCGTAATCAATCACAGGAATTCAATTACACACATTAAAAGAGAAGAGGAACAATAGAGAAGTACGGATCAGTCCTATGTGTGTACATCAAGTTTTCCCTTTGACATATAGCATAAGATTTACACTCAATCGACCCTTATACATGTATGTTAATATACAAGGGATGAAGAGTGATCCATGAATACAATTTGTTACTTGCAACGATTATTTCTTCATCGATTTAACTTTGTAGCTTCCACTTGAAGGAGAAGAGTAAACCCAGCATACTTTCCTAATCTGTTCAGCACTTAGATAACTTCATGCAACAACGACAACGGCAAGCTGTCATTTGACGTAATGCGACAGTGAAAGCAAAGCGGCAAAAATGTGCTATTGTAGTATGCAGGATGTTGTAATCTTTCGTTACTCTCTTTTCAAAACTGCAAAACTATGATTTTCCATAATTTGTTTGATGCCAAATGTGTTTACTATGATATGATAAATTTGGGAAAAAATAGGCAGTAGAGTAATCTTTATATTTATATATTCAAATAATATCTGCATGCCAGGATGTTGTGAGTAAGGATCCAATTAGATAAGAATGATTATGGAAATTAAGTGCGAAAATATACTTACTTGAGGTTGCGTCGAATGCCATATAGATTTCACAAGCTCTTTCAGCACTAAGACGAACACAGCCAAGCTTTCTTCTAAATCACAAAATGATAGCTAAATCATCATTGAAATATTTCGAAACGTTGTCATGCATTGATTTTTAATTTCGATTGAATTGCGGAATTGCCGTCATTGAATTTTGCCTTCAAATTCTTTCTGAGTTATTATTTTTTATAGTGTCCGCAATTTACAAATGACAATAGATAAAGAAAATCGTTTTTTCATACAATCGGTAATTAACACATGTGCTATACTTTTTCATAAACTTATTTAAACTATCTAAAATGAATCTCACTGCTAAAGATAAATTTTCACATGTCACTTTTCACAATACAGTTAGCAAGCTCGCCTTCATGTTTCACACATATTTTTTTATAGCTGATAGGAAATAGCATGTCCATACCACACTTTTTTATCTTTTTTTTCCAGTACAAGGTCATCGAAAGGAGTTTTTGTCCAGACTTGCCTACTTTGCGTCTAAAAAATCATAACAAATTATGCTAAATCGATTGTATAATCGGACTACATCAACTCTCCCCACTTTGTCGAACCCTTTGCAACGCTTATTTAGAGTTGTCAATCGTTTTGAAAGCGATTTTCCACAGATTTTAAATCTCTGTTTTTGTCTTGTCCACATTGACAGATTCCTATTGCACATCGAACGATATACTTGAGCCGTGTGCGAGAAGAACTCTTATGCGAAAGCTTTTATTCTGTTATATTCAGTTATACGCGAGAGCTTTTTTACGATAAAAACACCATTTCATACATACTAAAAGGATTCAACATGAACTTAACATAGCGTCAATATTATGGGGGGCTCTTCGCGTAGATCGCTCTACGTCGCCGTGTACTTGGTGCGGTTTGCATGTAACGAAAATGTGAAGAGGAGCGGAGTATTTTTTTTATTCTCTGTTTTCTGAAGGTTAAACGGTGTGGGTATTCCAGAAGCACAAGGATATGGATAACATGTAATCATACCATGCACGTTTTGGAAGCTAGCAACTGCCTTGGTGTCACAACTTGGCGTACATGAAACTAAAGCAGTTTTCTTTTCTAATATGTAAGGGTTACGGATTTATAGTACAAGAGCTCACACTCTCCCATAGATAAATTCGAAAATTGTTTATATTCATACAATTTATAGGAAAAACAACCAGTTTTCTCATTTGATAGACTGGTAATAAGTAAAAAATGGACTGTTGCTTTGGCTCAGACTTAATATCAAATACACTTTTACTTTATGTACATACATAACATCAACATGTAATATATACATTATTCAAAAACCTATATATTTTTCTCTTATAGTCTATATTAGTCTCCCCTATCATATTAGGCTATAGGTGCTCATCGGTGTGTATTAGTGCCTCTGTTATTTACGTAGTAATGGCTTTTTTTATATTTGTTTGTAGATTCATCCATGTGTTCTGATTTTATATTTGGACTGGTTGTTTGGCACCTCTCTTTTCTCCCACACCTTTGCTCTTCTTCTCACAGAGAATGATACTCTATCACCTTAGGATCATTATAGAAAATATACACATGAAGCCAAGACGATCAGTTACGAGTGATACGTTCGGATTTTGTTTTGTCTATATGGACAAGGAATAGAGTTTGCTTCAGTAGATCATTATTACATTTTTTTCGTCTAACGCTTTACTTCTTGTTAAAAGATGAACATTTTTTAGAGAGCATTTGTAGAAAAAAAAATCTTCATCTTATGTAATTTTGTTGACTGTAAAATTCGCTGGGATTCTTGTCTACATATCGTTTGCAGCACCCAGTTGTTATGCTGAAAGAACATCTTTCCTGAAATTAGTTGTAGATTTTTTGTTTTGCTGGTGGAGCTTTCATCGTTAGGTATGAACTAGTCCCTCCATTCCGAATGATAATGATTATTATTATCGCTGACCATGAAAAAAAATGAATGACGAACGAAGATAGTTCATGTTCTCGCCTTCCCATACTGGATGTATGAATAAAATATGTATAAGTATTAAGTATGTTGAAATTAATATCTGTATCTGGTGAATCAAGTTAGAGTATCACTTTATTTTTGGGGTTGTGGTCACACTTAATTATGCTGACTGTCCAGAATTAGATTCATTTGCCCAGTTGTCGATACGTTTTGGATAAAATGATAAATGTATGAAAGTATCAGTATCAGTTGATCCTCCATATGATCTTTCGGGATCAGTTACTCTGGAAATCATGGGTTTTGATTGATTCAATGTTTGAGCGGGTATAAAACATAAAACTATTTAGATACATAAAACTTATCTATTTTACTCACAGGAACGTTTTGTATGCATAGACTGCAGCGTTTTTATCAAGTTAAAATGCAGAAAAAAATGGTCTGGTGCTTGCTTGCAATCAAGTTTCTCATGTTTAAAACCCTAGAGCAATTCATCCAACTAATTGATATGATAAAGGGAAAGGTTTTCTTTTCCTTTTAGAAATATCACATACTTCATGCTTGCAATCAAGTTTCTCATGTTTAAAACCCTAGAGCAATTCATCCAACTAATTGATATGATAAAGGGAAAGGTTTTCTTTTCCTTTTAGAAATATCACATCGTATTGCATTAATTTACTTATCCAGTTATACCTTTCTCACTGTCAATGTCAAACTGTTATTCCTGAGAAATCCATTCACTTTCAGGTCTATAAACAGAAAAAAAAGAGAAAAACATGAACAGATTGTGTTTGCGATGAGAAAATTTCATTGCATTAGAGAGAAAAGGTAGTAAATTGAAGTTTTCTTGACAAAACCAGGAATCTTTTGGCTTGAGGACATGAAATTTTCTTTTGAAAACGTCTGGGTTTCGTGTCTGCCGTGTTTATTGCATGAGATTATGACTCGCATGAAAATAGATAAAAAAAAATGTTGGGTTGCAAGATGCAAAGTGTCTATTAGGAGCAGTCAAACCTATAAGAATGATAATATTCCAAATCATAATATGATCAATGCCCGAATAGGAAAAAAAAAACAACGCATGGCTTGAGGACATGAAATTTTCTTTTGAAAACGTCTGGGTTTCGTGTCTGCCGTGTTTATTGCATGAGATTATGACTCGCATGAAAATAGATAAAAAAATGTTGGGTTGCAAGATGCAAAGTGTCTATTAGGAGCAGTCAAACCTATAAGAATGATAATATTCCAAATCATAATATGACCAATGCCCGAATAGGAAAAAAAACAACGCGGACGTTTGCGCAGCACGTACAACATATTTCTGTGACTGCTCGCGGAATTCTGTTTGAAAACTTTTTCATGAGATCTGCCCAAAAACGCTAATTTCCGTAAAAGGAAATA
Source organism: Salina celebensis (assembly GCA_036561885.1). Taxonomy (NCBI): domain Eukaryota; kingdom Metazoa; phylum Arthropoda; class Collembola; order Entomobryomorpha; family Paronellidae; genus Salina; species Salina celebensis. The sequence continues at coordinate 5,494 of JAAXOA010000256.1, forward strand.
ATGTTTCGATTTTGAGATAATTTCAAATATTTTCCGTGCCACACAACAATCATTTTGTAGTTTATCAGTCAATTGTCTATTTTGTATTTTGTCTATTGGTTTGGTACATACTTATGAAAACATAAAGGAAGGCAGAGGTACGATTTACTGAAGAAGCCGAATGAACGTCGGTTTTTTGCTGAAGCATTTTTTCAAAAGTTAATTACCTTCGCGCATGAACAAAGGCCACTGTAAAGAATACCAACGGCACACCCCCACTGTCAAACCAAAGCTGCAATTCACGACATGAACATTTTGTTAAAAAAACATGCTCTTAAGAATTAAATCCAAGAAAGTACAACTTGTTACACCTCCGACATGGCGACTTCTTTGACACTAAATTATTTGTTATTCCAAAGAATGCCTCAGCTTATTTTAATTTTACCTTACGATTCCTGGAAACAGAAAGTATAATATTTGAATTACTTAAAATTTGTTTTATAGAAATAAAACTTAGACTCCCCGCAAAGCGATTTTTGCATTGTACGTCAAAAGTTTAAAACATGAATCCAAAACTACACGCGCTGCATTCTCATTCACATGACGCTCATAATTATTCATTTTTTTAGAAACTAAAACTGCGTCAAAGGCATCTACTAACCCTAAGACCAACAAAGGATTTAATTGAGGTGTGACGCAGTCCAAAATCTTGTAGAGAATTCACCCAAACAACAAAATCGCAGTGACAATCAGAAAAAAATATCACAACCACGTCTCTGTCCCAGCAGTGTAACTGAAGCAACCAGTCAACAATGCTCCCACCAGTCCCAACCCAAAATCCTCCATTACAAGCATTTTTTTTTGCTGAAACGTTCTTCGCAAAAAAACAACGCTCTTCTTCAAGATCAAGTTTAATCAACTCAAAACCAGGAATCCTTGATGACGGAATGCAAATCATGTTTTTGGAAGCGCCAACACTCTCATAGCTGACCATACTCAAACCTATTTTTTATGCGTCTAGAATATTTTGTGTGCACCTGGTTCAAATCGTAAGCCGAAGAATCGCGTTTTTTATTCTTACAAAAATAACAAACAAAGACAATGTTTCCATTTTAATGACTAGACGCCTCACTGCGGTTGGTTGAAGATTTTATTGGCCAGCGGGGCTCGTGCGAGTTCAACAGTTTTGTAGCTGCCAATTGCTAAATTAATGTTTTCTCTAAATTATACACTTTGTACATGGGAAATATCTCGTCATCTAAAGCACAAAAGCATAAAATGAGATTGTCTATCGTAAGATTCTTTGTGTACCTAGATACTATAAATTTCAAGTTAATGAATCGCAGTTGTTTCTGGGTACAAAAAGGAAACGTTCTCGTCTTTCACCTTGATCACGGCCATCAGCCTTTTCTCTTTTTTCCGCACCCAAAACAACATTGTCTTATAGGTATCAAGTTTGGTTTTGTAATAAGAGGCTTCTGCATGGCTGAGCATGGACGTATCGACCTCTAAAGAAAAAAACTACAAGATTACATAATTTTACAATTTGCAAAACTGGAGAAGAATTGTTTTCCGTCAGCAGTTGGCATACGCAGCGATATATAGAACGTGTTTTTATGGAAAATATACAATTTTGAAGGGAGAACAAGACAATGCGCGTTCAACGCTTTTTCCCGATCCTGCCAAATTTTGTCTTCTTAGTTACATAGTAATACAAAGGAAAACTAGAATGCAGTAAAAGCTTATATGCTATAAAGACGAAGCTGAAAGCTTCAAAGAAAGTAAATATAGCTTAAAGCCCGAAAATACATGCCCAAAGTGCGTACATGCATGATAAGCTTCCATTCATAACTGTCGAATGATACCCCATAAGCCTTGTCTAAAGCTCACAGAAAAGGTGTGACCTTCGACCACGCCTCCCAGTTACGGCGAAAAGGAACACACGGACTACATCGTTTGACGGCATGTAGAGCGCAAACAGATGGACAGACAGACAAGCTCGTCGATATCATTACTTACTGAACAAAGTTAAACTTCAGTTAATTTCATGTAGGGCTTTGCATAGCAAATGCGGTCCAGTCTACTAGTTAGTCATTCCACACGACCTGGTACTTTTGGCTTACTTTGGAGTGTGTATGACAAAGACAAATGTATGAGTGTTCCATCAGCTCTTACTAATGTTTTAAATGAGAATGCTATAGGCATTAGAGAAACAAGGAATGGCAATGCCTTCTTTGTGAAATGTAGAGCGCAAACAGATGGACAGACAGACAAGCTCGTCGATATCATTACTTACTGAACAAAGTTAAACTTCAGTTAATTTCATGTAGGGCTTTGCATAGCAAATGCGGTCCAGTCCAGTCTACTAGTTAGTCATTCCACACGACCTGGTACTTTTGGTTTACTTTGGTCATTGCATTGTTGTAATATAATGTAGTTGGTAAAAGCTCCGAATATGCAAATTATAGCAGCAGTTAATTTTATTCAGAACATCGAGCTAAAAACGTGGATTGCCGATGCATAGCTGCAACAACAACCATCCATCAATGAAATTTCGATATTTGTGCTTATCACTGCCGGTGCCCTTGCCTTTGTAGTGGTACCTTATTGAAATGGCTTTATCAAGACAAAAACGTTAAAAGAAAGATGGCGAACAATTGGCAGCGACTCTAAAATTATTCCTACGTACTTTAAAGCTTTACAGACAGTAAAACGCTTTATGCAGAGAAAGCCTTATCTTGGAGGTTCTGAAGTCCTTTTTGCAAAAAAAAAAATAATTATTTTTTTATCCCTATTAAACCTCAAAAACTATATTGAAGTACTGTAGAGTGTAGACACTAGACACCTTCGAACTTAATCTGAAATGATGAACCACCATGAAAATTGAAAATCACCATGAAAACCAGGCCAATCCAAACACGGTGAAAGTTTGAACTGTCATATGAAAAAGACGATGAGGTGTTTTCTCATCGCGTAGTCTTTGCCATCATCAGGTAGAGAGATCAATCTATCGTTCGTTCAGAACAGTCTGTCGTTCATTCATGATTGTCGAGTTGAAAGACAGTTATCCATCATCGCCCATCTGTAGGAAGCATCTATCGTTTCCTTATTGTAAGTTTGGTTTGAAAATCTAATTAGTATTATTGTTATAGCCGATTATAAAGAGGTTCTAATCATTTTCTTTGGATTCCTTTGTTGGTTTCAAGGAAATCCCCGAGGTTATATTGTTCCTGACCGGGCGCATGAGGAGATCATGAAATTCTACGCAGGTGTTGTGATTTTCCTGTTTCTGGATGTACTCGGTCCAGGTTGGACTCAAACTTGCTTGAAGTTTCCGTTTGGTCACCTTTGCAGAAACATGGATCTCACTGGGTTTTGCATGCAGGTCTCCCACATCATGCAGATCCGTGAGAAGCTTTCAGTCAGTCCTCCCTACACTCAATTCGACAAGATTTTTAATAAGCTGGAGGCAATTATGGATATTGATAGACCTTACGTGCACTTTGGCGGCTACAGCAAACAACGACTTTATGAAAACTGTGTTAAGACAAGACCTGTTTGGATGCCTCCCGAGAATGCAGCGGTGGCCGATCCAGTGCGTAACATTTCTTGTAAACCAAATCAAATAGTCGGTGCTCCTGATCCAACTTGGAATACAACTTACAATGTTACTGTGAACAAAACGGAGGACCTCGTGGCCGACAAGTATTATACAGGATGTAAGGCGGACTGTGACTGTTGTATTGAACCTCCAGATGACACGTATATTAGGGGAACCATTTTCACGATTAATGACGCCTGCGAGCTTAAGTACGTCAAGGCCCCCATGTACTACCTAAATCCTCATACGGGTGAAAAGGAAAGAACCGCAGCGCATAGAATGTATGACCCCGTTAGGGATTCCACGGCGCCGTTAAACCCATACAAAATTGAGGTCACCGAGATCAGTGTGGAGGGAGTTCGATTACACAACTGGCTTCACATTAGAATCTTCAGTGAAGGAACGGCGGGTTTCACAGGACAAGGCGAACCCAGTCCATGCCCAACATTAGAACTAGGCGAGGGGCACATTAAAATGGCCTTCATTCAAGTTACTGACGCAACAGGATTACCAGTTGGAGAATTCGTGAACGATATGATACCATGCGGAACAGACTGCGGATGTGGTCCACCTGATTGTCACCAAGGAAAGTTCGACGACACATTTCCTTGCATGTTCGACGGCAAGAGGGCCACTTCAAATACTGGAATGATGCTGGTACGTTAACAGGAACTCATTTCTTCAATTACATAATTGTCTACCGGCAATGATGGGTTACGTAAGAATGTCTGTTTAAATTAAAAACAGGTGTACGCCAAAGAGGACGGCTGTGGGCAAGGCATGCAAGCAATTCATGGAACTTGGAGATTCACGCAGTCCTCGTCTCCCGAAAGCTTCACTACACAACTTCAATTTTGGTAAGTTCTCTAATTAGAAACCGAGTATTAATCGTAGTAGTATAAAATTTTGTTAATGATGAGAATAATTTACCACTTTTAGGGCATTGGTTGTGGATGACTTTAATAAAAATTACCAAATGCGTGTCAACACCAGCATGAGAAGTCCGCTAGAAGCCTGGGACTCGGGTGCTGATGACGAGCAAGCAGGAGAAGCGTTAAGGGTGAATTGGAGAATCAGTTCGCTTTCAGAAAGGTGGACAATTAAAACGGGCATGTTTGGCTGGAATCCTGTGTTCGACATACTTCATCCTACAGTACTTACAGTTGGGAGTTATGATTACTTTCGCGAGGACGTGTTTGACAAAGCCGACATCAAATGTCATGAGCCTGTGGATCCAAACTATTACATTGTCGAACCGTATCCTGACTCTGGAGGGGTGATAAAGCAAGTCGCCAATACTTCAGCGAAACACTGCTACCGTTTTAAGCTCAATGACATCCTCAAACCGCCTCCACCTGGACCGAAGAAAGGTCGTGTGAAAAATGTGACAGAGCCGGAGTCATACTGTATGCTGAAGTTTCTTTTTCTAATTATTTGTTGTCAAGCATAAAAATGTTTAACTAACTATGATTTCTTGGCAGGTTACCCTGACCCAAGAGCTCAACCAGCAAAGATAAGATATGTGTATAGGTGTCCAGGAGTGCCCGGAGTTCCATCCTTCCTGCCGGACTTCCTACATGACACTTATGGCTTCGTTTATAAGGGAAAAAGTTACCCTGAGCAGACGTATCCATGGTCGTTACCTGGTGCACGCATTGAATCTTATGTGATGAGAGGTAACTTTGTCATTCTGCGACTAGTTTACGTTTCAACCGTATGGAACAACCTTGAATATTGTGTGAGTTTTTGTACCGTTTATAGAAGGAGGAATAGACGAGAAGGACCCTGATAAATACAAAAACGTAACTTCCGAGCATCAAATGTATTTTGGAACCGAACATTTGTCTCCTCAAATACGTTACAGGGAGTGTGCACTCGACAAGATTAATTTCTATGGGAAAGCTCAGAACCATACGTACCCAGGCATTAAAGCCAAATATGACATGAACATGGTTGGATACGGACATTCCTGTACACCATTCATGGATGGGAGGCGAGTTTTAAGACTGTCAACTCCAATGAAGAAATGGCCGAATGTTTTGGCGGAGTTATGGAAGTTTGATGTTGTCGACTCTTCCAGTTACGAAGACGACCGTTGTTTCTGTGTCAAGCCACAAGATCCAGCCGATCCGACAAAGCTCAGGCCGGAACTAATTGTGGTAAGTTTAAATCAATCTCAGCTAGCAAATGTGTTTCCATGGTCAAATTGGTTTTCAAGTCTCATTTTGATTACTTTCATATTCTGAAACTAGTTACAAGCCAGAAAACAACACGCTTATCAAATGATCATAGCCTGGAACATGATCATTCCATTCGCTATCTTTGTCAGTCGCTACTACAAAGAGACATACTCGAAGGTCTTCTTTCTCCAAGAGTACTGGTGGTACACGACGCATGTCCTTTGCATGGCATCCGCAGCCATGTTCACCTTCGGAGGTATTTACGTGTTGGAGCTGAAGCGACGACCAAAGATAATTGAGAGCAACAGGCCCTGGTATAACTGGTGGATGAGCGTCACTTACTACTGGGAGGATCCAGCAACAGTAGCACACATGATGATTGGAATAGTCATTGTCGTTGTTTTCTTTGCCCAAAGTGTTGCTGGATTTTTTCGAGCCAAAGACGCGAGAAAAAGAAAATTTGAGATTATGATCCATTGGTTGTTAGGAGTTCTGGAGTATGTTCTGGCAAGTAAGTTTGACGATTGATTTGTACCCTTGATCATTTTGAAATAAATGATGTCGTAACGTTATGTTTCCTTTCACAGTTACTTGCATGATACTCGCATCAACAATGATGTTTTCTGGTATGTCGTGTTATGGAGTTGCAGCCCTTGTATTCCTGCTCATATTGCAAATAATGTTTTATGCAAGCATGGAGGTATTGTTGTTAACTATTAACTAACAGTTTATGAAGCATTGCGTTTTGTTTGTTGGTTTCGTGTAGCATGAATGTTTTTGAATCTAATGGAGCGACCTGAATGATTATTTCAGGTACACTCCCGTAATATCGACCGAAACTTGGATCTGAAGCCCCGCCGAAGCTATCTACCTCCTCCAGTGATGCGAATATTTCATAAGGATGCTCCGGTATGAGGACCATGTATCAAATTGTTGTCTAGCTTTAATATGGTTGGAGTAATATTCTAAAATTGCTATTCCTTCCGTTGCAGGAGGCAAAGTTTCGAGTGTGGATTCTTCTCGCTTACGGTGTATTATGCGTTCTAACGTCCATCCTGCAAATGTTGGCTTTGACGTTTAACGAGGATCAAACTAGCTGCTTCAGAGTTTCCGATGAATTTGATCGAGGTGACGGAACCGAATGAAATTGCAAACCAAGCGTACGTAAAGAATCGATTACTATCGTGCCTCCACAAAAATGTTGAAGTCTTCACTTCTGTATCCAGAGTGATTTTGATCTCAATATCCTACTCTGTGTGTTCCATTGTACTTGTACAGAGCTCGTTACAGAATTTTAATTGTAAATCCGATTTTATGTTTATCGCTGTCCATTTATTCTGAATAATAATAGAATCATTACTACAACTTTATTACAATGAATTTAACGCAATTCTTCAAACCAATAATTGAATATTTCGGAAGCGTTCTATTTTTCATTTATTTAGTGGACACTCTCGTGTTTCTACTCCAAGAGAAATTGTTTCCATACGACTTCGGTTTCATTGTTTTAACTTGCGGCTCTTCAACAAACCACGGCCAACCGTTCTTCTCGCAAAATGCAATCGCCTCTTCCTTGTCGGTGAAGTCAAGGTTCATATTTGACAACGGGTCTCCACTGCAGGCAACGAAAAAGTAGCATTCAGTAGCACTATAAACATCCAATCACCACTTTAGTTAGAGTGATTTTTGTAGGCTTACGTGGAGGACCATCCCATCAAAGGGTTTTCCCACCGCTCCCTCGTTTCAAATTCCATTCTCCACTTGGAAATATTTGCTGTTCCTGATTGCATCGCATTTTTGGCTGGCTTAAAAATCCTCACACGACGTGTATAAGTATGTTCTTCTGGTACACCAGTAACTGTAGTAATATCCAGCTAGAAAATTCAAAAACACTTTCAAACCACTGACAAAGGGATCCTTAACCCGGATTCTGATCCTTACGGGGAACTGATTGAGTATTGAGTTTGAGTATCAAAATATACTAATTCAGATATAGAAAACGTAGTAGTATCGTCATTTGCCGCAGAATGATGTACCGGAGAAGCATTAAAATTTTGCTCAGGCTATTAGAGTAGTAGTGGACGTTAGAAGTAGATAAATCTCCTCTCCCCTAAGTATATTTTGATACCTGGTTGCTCCTGGGGCGAGAATCAGGCTAAAGGATGTCCTTGTCAGTTCCAACCATTTAATCACGGCAAGAATGTGTATTTTCTTAAAAACTGAGTTGTTACAAGTTTAGAAATCTTACCGGAACGTCCACAGCAATTTTCCCTTGCAGTCGAATCTTTCTTTCGATTTCTTCTTTAGTTTCGAAGATCTTTTTAAGCTCCTTCACAGGCGCTTCCTTCACGGACAGAGCTTTGTCCACATCCTCAGGCATGAATCTAGCCCCAGTTGTGGACAAACTGCGTCTAAATTAATGTTGAAGTGACGCTCGTAGAGAATTAATCCGAATATGCTAGTTTGATAACCTTGCCATTAAAGTTACTTAAAAAAGGACTTACGGTGAAATAGGCAGGGCCCTAAACATAGAACAACCTTGCTTCAGCAGTGTTCTTTGGCAAGCCATCGTAAGTAACCAGAAGGACTTTTTAATCAGTAACAGCGATAATTTAGTTTCAGCTCTTTCCTCCAGACACTTGCTTTGAAACAGATGTCCTGGATGCAAAAATCGTGTTGTTGTTTTTTATATTTTTTTATCACAGCTGATGCTTCAACTCTCCCACTCTATCGTCCGTCTTTGTGCTCGCTGCTCACACACACGCTCACAAAAAAGCTAAACATTTTGGAAAAGCATCGCATATTGGATGAGGAATGCTGGTCAACTCAATTTAGAGGTTTAAAAAGTTATGATATATGCATAATATTATGGTAAGATTATGAATTAAACATGTTCGGTTGAAGACTATTTTCAAACGTTCCGAACGATTTGCTTGCTCCAAGTTTATTTAACGGAATAAAATCAAGGACTTAAGTATTCATTTTCAACTCTACTCATCATTTAGCAAAAACTTAATAATTGTAGGAAGAATCAAATACCTCGTGCATGCTAACTACGAAGCAAGCATAAAATGAAACTCAAATTCAAAAAGACATAAAATCTGAAAGTTACTAACGAAGTAAAACTAACATATAATTAGTGTGAAAAATGAAAAATAGGATAATTTAGCAGTTCCTTCCCCCCGATCGAGTTCTTCCCCAGGCTGGAAGCAGCTCCCGTGCTTTACGTTTAAACTCATAGCCAAAATTTGGAGGGAAGACGTTACAACACGCAGAACGACATATCCAATTAACACCCATATCCGAAACTTGGCTTCCTACAAATCGATGAAACTTTAGATAAGACTAACTTTTACAACTATAAGTATAGACCTTCTACAGCTACAAATCTCCGTCACGTTGATTCTGTGTGGATTATGGATTCTCTTTTGCTTTTGCACCTTTATCTATGTTGTTCATTAATTGAATGGTGTTTATACTATCCAGGTCTAAAGGATTCGTCGCGAAGAACATGGGAGCTTTGATGTACTTCAACTCACATGCGTCCTGAATTGTAAAAATGGTTCCATTAGCACTTTTTGTAGTTGGAGGCCTCACACAACAACAGTCACAGTTTTCAGCACATCTTGTGTAGTTTTCCACGTTTATGAAGTCTTGTTGTAAAATCCTGGAGCATCCTTCATCGCATTCGGTGGTTTTCCTGGACCGCTATCGGATATCGCTTCCATTCCTACATTTAGTATCGGATCTGGTGCTCCAGTCTCCTCATCGGGTTTGCATGTTGGCCTTTTACGAGGTTCCTTTTCGAGTTTATCTTCCTCTTCTTTGACAGCCGTTTTATTAGCTAGCGCTTTGTCATCACGTATTCTAAGTTGTGGTCTGGGCGAGTTGCATACCGGAAAGATTTTTCTCCTCTGGCAGGCTCCAAAATGCACGAAAGGCTTCAGCCCTCCGATTCCGATACGCTCCAAACAAAACGATGCAAGTGTATGAAAATGGGCAATGCTTGAAATGGTTCAATGAATGGTGATTTTAAAATTATAACTAAAGGTGAGTTGAGATGTAGAAAACAGAAATATGTAAGTCTTTAATGTGACACATAAGCTAGACATTATTACTGGACAATGGATATATGCAAGGATCCTAAATGAACAGTCGTGATCAACGAATCCGAATCGTGAGTTGTCTTCCGTTCCTTCGACCAAAGATAAAACTATGTTAATGCATTCAATTTCAGCTTCTAATTAGATAATGGGTAGAACACGATGTAATTTATGAACCACACATGCAATCAGCACCAATCGCACTGACGGAGCTAGACAATTTGAAGCGTCACCAACGTCTTCAAATATGATTAGCGAGTCATCAAACCACCTCTGGCCGGGACCATAGTTACTCTCCATGAACTCAGCCGTTCCATTTTCCACTTGGAGGAACTTGTAGTCATTAGACGAATGTGTATTTGTCCACGTCACCACTGAAGCCGGCATCGTCTTAAATGTAAGTCGATACTGATTGCTACTCCCTGCCTCTCTCAGATAAATCGGTCTTACCAAGTATTCTTCCTTCCGACTTTCATTTGCTGATGAATACGCTTCATCCAGAATCAAAAAGTACCCCGAACTGCTAACCCGTAACTCAGATGAATATGTCAAGCGAAGGTCAGAGTGTTTAAGATTCATAAAGAGATACCATCCAGGTGCATTAGTTTCAATAAACTTCCATTTTGTTGAAGAATACCAATGACCGCCATATTCATGTTCTTCATCTTTGACGTTGTGCAACGATTGGACATAGCGATATCCAGGCTTATACTCCGCAATTGATCCAGTAATGTACCCGGATGGATAGAGCTTCAATGACAGCGTGTAGTACCGATTTGGAAACAAAGAAGTGCCAGGTATATTCTCTGCAAGGAGAAAGCATCAGCAAGGTGAAGGTACTACACTACATTAGGGTAATTTGTATATGACAGTAAAGGACTGATTTCTTTTGGTACCTTGAGTTACCCCTGAAGGAGCTTTCAGGAAAACACTTAATATAATTAGTAGGGTAGTTGTAGAACCAAAAAAATATGCAGTTGAAGAAGCTTCCATCACCATTTTATCAGAGGTGTAGGGAAGAAGAGTTGCTACGCAAATAATATGGTCAATGGTAAAGGCATAAAACATTTTGAAACTTTCGGCTATTTGAAATGTCGCCTATCGTAAAAATCGATTTGGCATATGAGATTGTAAAACTCATTTTCAGAATAATTACTGGAAGAAGACATGAAACAAAAATGAACTTTCAATCGAGGTTTTCTAACACTTTGAACAACACACATTATGAAAATCAATATGTCTTATATCTCATACGTATCACGAACGAAGTATGGTGAAGTAGAATTATTGGCTTGCTTGTTGCGTGCTGGAGAGTTGATGGAGTGAATCATTGGAAACTTTGAAACTTTATGTTATACACGCTAATTTCGAAGCACAATGTAGTAGTGTAAGTAAAGCTATTTTAAAATGTTGGATTTGAAATATTTAAGAAGATTTTTGCGAGTGAGAAGTTCCTTGGTGTGCTGTGGAATTCCGTTGGAAAGGGCGACAAGATATGTTGGAATCGTTGATGTTGTGAGTTTTAACAACCGTCTCTAATCACTTTATGAATGACTTTTCAAATGACATAATTTTGTTGCCTATTAGTTGACAGGAATGATCTTTTGTTCCATAATGTTTCTTCATTTAAACGAGGTCGCATTTCAAGAAAAACATCCAACGGTGAAAGAGGAACAAAGTATGTTCAATTTACCATACCTCAAATTTTCATACCTTTACGACAAGAGTTGAGCAGGAAATTAAAAACACTTTTGGTTGCAGCGTTTTCTTATCTATTGGAGCCATTACCGCGATGGTTGTCATTAGCGATTCTAACTTCTCATGGAGTGAAATTCGTTATGGGGATTATCCTGTATATTGGAGCGATTGCGGTAAGAGAAATAACGCTAAAGCAACCTTAATTGTTTAAATGAAGTTTGTATATGAATATTCATATTATAGAAAAGCCGATTAGTTTGCATACTGTGGATCGGAGTCACAAGTATTGCGGCTCTAATGGCGTTTCCAACGAATCTTTTCCAGCTTTATGAAATTCTCATTGTGAACCAGTTTGCCCACGAAATATACAATGAATCACATGGAATCCTACCAACAGATAAGAAAAATCCTAAAGTTATTGTGGAGTCGGTTGTCTTTCCAGATGATGGCATTGACATTTATCCTATTGGTGAAAACAACAATGATCTCGAAGAGAGATATATTGGCTTTGGAAACACAACTTATTCAAGGATACAGGTGGCTCCTATGGAACCAAACGAAATTCCAAGTGCACTGCTCCCACAGACCCCCAGACTGCTGGATTCTCTGTCGCCTTTGCCTAAACTGAATAGATCGAGATCACCTTCATTGTACCACATGGATCTTTCAATGGTCGATGAGAATGACGAGTTTGATGACAGAAGCGATACATCCAGTGTAATCTACAGCTCGAGATTTTATGGATTAACGCCTACGTTACATCCGCCAATACCAGTGGAAACAACGCCGTCCTATCTGCATTTGCCAAGGTTAATTATCGAGCCAAGAAAATAAAATGCTAGACCTTAATAAAATGTATCACATCAGTTTTCTGTTGTATTCAGTTTGAATCGGCTACAAAATATTTCGTTCAAAAATCTAATTCCTTTTTTTCTTTGTAAGTCAAGTGACAGGTTCAATTTTTCCATTTAATTGCCTGCAAATTAATTAAAATTGTTGTTATTACAGAAAATACAGATAGTATAAATAAAACTTACCGTGTGCTTGAGAGTATTGTCTGCATACACAGCTTCTTTGGAATTTTCTTCGAGATTAGTCCGATACGTGAGAATAGCTGCTCTATCCTTTTGTGCCGCATATACCTGTTCAAAGTTCAATCCAAAATGTTATAGCTTAATTCACTTCCACTCAAAATGTCACTGCAAAATTCATACAATCTTCAATGAACATCTTGAATCCAAATTCAAAACTTACATCGATTACAACCATGTGACACTTTAACTTCCGCGCAATTCCCAGTCTTTTATCATAATCGTCAATAAGTCTTAAAAATCTTGATATTAGGTCCACAGGCGCCTCCTTCAGTGTAAAACAAACATCATCTAACGGCAACAAGCATTTGTCCTTGGTCGCTCCTAACCACGACTTAGCAAGCAATAAATTTTCCACCTGTGGCCACTTCTGTTGCTTAACTAGTGCGAAAAGAACGACCCAAGCGTACTGTTTAGAATTTAAGGAAAACTTTTGCTTTATCACATCCACATTCAAATTAGGCGAACTATTTTGGTCTGGAGTGAGGTTGTAAAAGTGTTCCGCAACAAATCCCAGGGTACTCAGTAGGGAACTATTTTCAATGTGCGAAAACTGAATGTCTTTCTTCTCTTTAATTTCCTTTTGTGTGTCAAGAAGCATTAAATGTTGGCTCAGAAGAGGAACAATGTCTTCGTCACAGAGCTGACACTCTGCAGTAACGAAATGCTTCAGGTCTTTGAGTAGGTTGGGCAGGTTGGAGCCACCTCGGCGCAAAATTTGCTTGTAACGGAGAAGTAAGGCTTCTTTGGTACGACCTAACATACTTAAATAACAAACCAAAATTCAAAGATTAGTCCTCGATTTACTATATCAATATTAACATAGACGAAAGGTATTATTAGAAGTCACCTACTTAAGTAGATCTGCGAGATGAGGAATTTCGTTCCGAGTTTCCAGGTATTTGATGTAATGATTTGCAGCGGGTTTAAATTCCAAGAGTAGACTACGGAATAAGCTAGGCCTGAGAGTTTTGGAAATGAACAGAGTAATCTGGAAGAACAAGAACATTACAGAGTGCCATACAAAGTTGCGGAGAAAAACTGGTAAATAAGATCACTAGAATTAATTGCTCACTTACACCTAAAATAGCATTGCCATCGTTTATATCAACAGCCTTCTGAAGTAATTGACGCTTTTGCGTGTAACTTTTGTAAGGTTCCAGGAGAACTGTGGTACTCCCTGTTAAAAATTTGTGAATCGTTTCTTCCATGGAAGGCACTGTAAGTCGGCCAACGCCACCCTAACAAATATCGAGGAGAGTTATATATTTAATACATAACTTAATTAATGGTTAAAAATTCTTTGAGAAGTTCTTCAAATTACATCTCGTGACATCAGGTCTTGGGCCAATGGAGCACCTGGAGAGATAATTGTCTTTTCCAGCTCTAAAAAAATTGACATCGTTCACTTGGTAGGGATTTTTAAATTCTGTTATCAACTCTGATTCATGTTCAGCTTACCATTTTCAATAGTCCCAGAGTTGTCGGACCAAAGATAACTTGGTAGTTCCCTCAATCTTTGAGCAGAATCTTGGAGTTCGTCACTAGACCCATCTGAGACAAACGACCTTAACGAACTCACTTCCGCCCTCAGTTCCAAGTTAACTTTGTTCGCGGCTTCATGATGTCCTCCGAAAAAGGAATCCTTGCAAGCAAACACAATCACCACCGATGATTAGAACCAGATGAATCAGAATCATTTTAATCACTGGTCACTAAATTCTTACTTCATCTCCTATTGAATCTGATTCGTCTCCAAAGTCGAACCCTTTCGTGGTCGTTTCATTCCACCAATTATCGTCCTCCAGGGCTCCCAACCGATTTGAAGTCATTCTACAAAACCCAGATACAGCAGGTCATCAGTCAAGAAATACGACTCCAATCAGGAGTGAAATTGAAGAACTTTCATCGCTTATCGCTGCTGGGTTTTATGTTTGTTTTGGTTTTGAGATGTTCTGACAGCCAAACAGCTGACTGCATCGTGAACAAACACATGTGTTTAACATTTTTTCACAGTCATTCGTCTGACTCATCTCGGTACAGATTTTAATTTTGTTTTTTAATTGCGTTATTTTTAAAATGGAAGACGAAGTCAAACCCCCTCTTATTGTTACTAAAGAAGAAGACAAGCAAAGTGATAAACCTGAAACAGTTGATTTCGAGAAACTAGTTCTTGAGGAGGCGGAGGATGAAAAGGAGGAGACAAACAAGGAGGATGTTAAAAAGTACCAAATTGACGATGACTTTGTTGACGAAGAAGCCCTCAAGAAGGAGGAAGAATCTTTAACCCCTGAACAACTTGCTGTAAGAGTTTAATTGTCGAAAGAAACACAAGATAAACTTTTAAAGGTTTTAATCAAAATTAGGGATTCATTTAATTTTAGGAGAGACTGGGCACAGCAAAAAAGCACAAAGACGAAGGAAACGAACAGTTTAAACAAGAGCAATTTAAGGAATCCATTTTGTGTTACACACAAGGTTTGCTAGTCTGTCCATTGGGTGAAGTTGAACTGAGGTCTATTTTGTACGGAAATCGTTCCGTGCCGAAAATGAAACTTAATTTGAAGGACTTAGCAATAATGGATTGTACGAAATCGCTGGAGTACAACCCGAAGTACATGAAATCATTAATAAGACGCGCGTCACTTTATGAGGAGCTAGATAAGCTGGACGAAGCATTGGAAGATTATAAGAAAATTTTGGAGATGGATCCGTCCTACCGAGATGCCATTGTTGCTTGTCAGGTACAAACGGAATACATATGAAGTTCTAATGTGTCCAAGTACTAATTGGTCAATCCTGTTAATATTTACTATTTGATTCATGTATTTTTAGCGTCTTCCACCTTTGATTAATGAACGTAACGAAAAACTTAAAGAGGAGATGATGGGAAAACTGAAAGGATCTGGGGAATTTGGTGCTTCGCCCGTTCGGTTTATCTACGGAGAATTTTCAGATGGAACAACAACCTGGAGGAGGTTACTCCATTAATTTCAAAAAGTAATTGCATAAGAATATTTCGAGGTTGTTGTGATAAATGAACAACTTTGTTTTTCTATAATCCAAGCCCATAACGTTTTTACACGCTTAATTTAAAATTAATTTCAAGTAAAATCGACTGAAGTCTTTTTGTATAAAAACGTCTCATAACATTTACTTGTACCCTTACACAGTACACGTTGCATATATGGCCATCCATCACAAGAAAAAATCTCTAAACATTATTTTTTTAAATACAATATTTAAGTAGAGAAGTTAGGATCAACAGATGTCGTCATAGGCTAAAAATCGGTCAACCCCATGAACTACTCCGTTCGTTGCTGGGACATCCGAACGAAGAACACGACCAAGGCCAACTTCTCTCAATCGGTCTATTCAGAAATGTACCAAAAATTGGATAACATTAGTTTAGTCTTTTGTAAATTGCGACGAAAAATGAACCACGAAGTACCGTTTCTGATTCCAATTAGAAGTTCCCTCTCTGAGGCTGTTGTCAGTTCCTGACCGTCTTTCAAAGAAGGGCTGAAGTAGGTCCCAAGTACGACATGCTGGAGGAGCATAGCTTGGGCATGTTTAAATTCTATGAGGTTTAAAAATCAGGAAAACACACTTAAGGCTGCTTCACAAACTCATTAGTTATATTTTTGACTGAAATACTAACCTGTTGAATTAGGATTGTTTGTACTTTCAAGTATACTCTTGACCCGATTAGGAATCAAATCAAATGCATCGTTGGTTGGAGCAAACAGCGTAATTGGATTATCTACGGGAAACAAATGCATATAGACAATTAGGGAAAAGATATATATATATATATTAAACTAGTTAATGAAATAAAAAGATTTAATCATGGAGGAAGCAAATGTTTACTTGGATTTTTAAGTTCTGTGTCCAACCCAGCTTTTAAAACGTAATCGCGGAATTTCGAAAAGGATGTGCAATTTTCAAGAACATCAAAAACGTTGCCGACAGGTACAGGGAAGAGGGTATCGCCAATTACGTGGACAACTCCGTTGCTGGCAATTGCATCAGGGACCGTTATAGTGACATGGTTTACAGTTGGTTTCTATCGTGAAATCAAATTACCCCATTAATATCGTAATAAGTATAGATTTCATATGATGAGATTATACAATTTAATATTTTTACCCTGTCTGCGTAAAGTCGAATAGTTACCGGTTTCCCATGCAATAGGGTTGGGATTCTTAACTCATTTTTCATGTCTTTGGATGTAATCTTATCAACTGTTATATGGTAGACTAACATTTGCGCTAATGTTTCCGAGTCTGCGAGCAATTTCCTTTGAGCCCATTTTGGCAACCTGTCAATGGCATCGTCTGTTGGTGCGAAAACAGTATAAGGCCCACTTCCTTGAAGAGCAGAACCTAATTGAGTTTGCTGGATTAGCTGTAAAAATGTTGTGGCTCGGAGTTCTTTTAAAACGTCAATGATTGTTGTACGACGAGGATGGTTTATCGCTGTTGCTCCAGGGTCACTTATCTATGAATTTAAACAACAAACAAAAATAGTCAAGAAAAATACGAAAAATGCAAAAATAGTCTTTGCAATACGCATACGGTATCATAAAAGCTCTCATGTCACCCCATGCACTGTTTCATAGCAAATAGCAGTTTAGAGCCACCGGTTGCATTTTAACTGTCAATTACCGAGAGCTTTGAATTTTTTAAAAATTTATTGTAGTTAATAAAAAATATCAGCTATTATTACCGTTTCTTGGACTCGTTTCTTTGAAAAATCGCTGCCAAAATTAGAGCTGCTACTGCTTCCAAATAGTTGGGGATCACAACTACAAAATCCTATACACAAATGCAAACACTAATTCCACTAAGCTCGGACACTTTGATAACCACATATTGCTTAACTTTAAATTAAAAAATTGTAATGAAGGTCTATAACTTGTTATGGATAACTGTAGGGGGATATTATATTCATAGAAAATAAAACCCTCTGCACAAAAATGCAATTTAAAATTTTTCTTGTGTTCACGGAAGAAGATCGGTCAAGCTAGTTTTTTTCACGAAAGGATTATGTAAATGTGACGTGTAGTCAGTTCTGCACTTCCAGCTATACTGAAGAGTGTGTTCACCTCGTCGGGATCATGAAGTGCAACTCGGACACTTTGATAACCACATATTGCTTAACTTTATATTTAAAAATTATAATGAAGGTCTATAACTTGTGTTATGGATAACTGTAGGGGGATATTATCTTCATAGAAAATAAAACCCTCTGCCCAAAAAATAGAATTTAAAATTTTTCTTGTGTTCACGGAAGAAGATCGGTCAAGCTAGTTTTTTTTCACGAAAGGATTATGTAAATGTGACGTGTAGTCAGTTCTGCACTTCCAGCTATACTGAAGAGTGTGTTCACCTCGTCGGGATCATGAAGTGCACAACAAAACGCTCATCTTCCTTACACTCGTCTTAGTTTACCTGAGACTCCTCCGCATCGAAAATATTTATTCGAAGAAGAGCAACAATCGCTAACAATTACATGGCTTCTTTTGCTACATTATATGCGTAAAGGAGACTGTTTACTTGTTGCAGCAGTGATGATGATGCCAGTTGCAAGTCATAATCGTTTGAATAAGAACGCAAGGTATTCGTGAAAACGGTCTTATCAAGATCAAAACGGATGTATCCTTGCGACAGAAAACTTGCGTTTCATATCAATAGAATAAAAATTTAAATTCTGTTGCCAAAAGAATTTAACAATTATTACTCGTCACGACGTATTATATAAAAACTTACGTTGTATAAAAAAATTCTAGTTAAAAAATACAACTTTTACAAATTCATCTTCTGAAATGGGAAAACTGGCGAAGTATTTTCCTCAGACAGAGGTACAGACAAAACTTTGAAATGAATTTGTGCTATTTCATAAGATTTGCCGAACATGAGCATAATTTATATCTTATCCTGAATATTTTCTCATTGAACGGTTGTAAGTTTTTGTGCGTTTTTGTCTACCCATTTAAAGAAAAGTGGTGAACTGCTTTCATCAGTGAAACGGATTTTATCTGAGGTTTTTATTGGGCTTATCGTATTCGCGAGTATCAAATGTGCTCAAAAGAGGGGTAATAAGTTTGAGCTGATATTTCATAAGCTGATTACTAGTTACATAATAACTACTAATAACAACACAACATGAGCTATTCTTTGAATAGGTAAAAAAGGAAATAAAAATATGTACAGAAAAGGATTATGAAGGGGCAAAGTAATATTGAATCTCTATTTTGCAGACGATTTAATTATGAACTCGGTGTGAGGGATGATAGGTGAAGGGATGAAAAACATGATAGAAACAGTTTTTTTGGTGATTGCACGAAGAAAATCTTTATCAGAGGTAGATACTCATTGGTGCTGAAATGTGTAATTTTATGGTTTCCTCAACTGAATCATCTTCTATTTGCTGTACAGTTTTCAATTTTTTACCAAAAAACAAGAAAACAAAAATCCGTGAACATATCAATTGAGATAGAATTTGTTTCATCTTTGAGCACATCTCCGCTCTCTTTTTTTCTTGTTATGGTGATATGCTGTATTTTAATAGCTCTCGATAACTGTTAAACTATCTTCTCTAGATTTTGATTGCATAATCCTTCAATAAATCCTTTTCAGTCATTCATTAGTGAAACATAGGAATCAGGTGAATGGTCCGTAGTAATGCTGTATTTTAATAGCTCTCGATAACTGTTAAACTATCTTCTCTAGATTTTGATTGCATAATCCTTCAATAAATCCTTTTCAGTCATTCATTAGTGAAACATAGGAATCAGGTGAATAGTCCGTAGTCGTGCGCACACACATGATTACGACTAATAAAATCGCACGTTATGTCTCTAATCAAAAATGGATTTATATTTTAGTAGGTAGGTATTACAGTTAGCCGATTACGAGTCAATAACATCCGGTGACATCCCTTTCATTTTTTGAGAATAAATAAAATATGCCCTATAAATATTTTGTATGAGCTATATAAAATGGTCTGTGGCCATGCTTTTAAAAAGGTCAATACTTTCAGATTTTGGCTTTGATGGCACTTGTCATGTCAGTGTTAAACTGTGTTGGTTTTTTTCGTGGCGCATTATTAGAACTGTTGTTATAATTATAATTTCTTCGGGAGCAGATTCCGTCTTTTGACTAAAGAACAACAATAACTGCTTATGATTTTTGTTTGGTTGTTATCGCATTTGGTGTATGTGGTGCAATAAATCAAAACTTTCATGTGTCCGTTGCATCCTTTAAAGATATTTTACTACTACCACCTTTACCGTTGCATATGAAATTTTTTAAAGCGTTTTGGGAAAGTCCTGGCACGACGACCTTTTGTCACCTCTTGTTTTCCATAAAACTTTTCTTTATCTTACTAATTTCTTAAAACTCTTTCTTTTTACCCATTTTAGGTTAGGATTTTTACAAGACAATGCCGGTAATTATTCAATTTGTCTCATTATTTCGCAGTATTCGTGAATTAAAAAAGGAAATACAATTTTGGATTTCATTCATTATAGCAATAGTCTGTTAAAACTCAGAATTTTCCCATCCCCAATCCCCACAAAACATCTTTGTTTGTGCTGTTTGTCACATCCTATTCACTAGCCGTAACGGTTTCCCATTTTTATAGCCAATTTTTTGTTGAAAATAATCTGCTCGTGCCGAGCACCTCATTTAGAAACGCCTACAATCCTAAAAATCCTCAACAATGAGCCATCTCAATATAATGTTTTGCCAACAACTGCAAAAAATCGGCTTTGCCTTGTTTGGCGCACTCTGAACAATGAGCCATCTCTCATTGTGAGAGTTTTCGTACAAAAAGTTCTGCAGTATTCACAAAAGATAATCAGCGACCAGTTTAAGGCTTGCTGAGAGGGTAATGGAACAACTGTAAAAAGACACCAGTGTATTTTTCTCCCTTATCAATGCAAAGTATCATCACGATTATCATCCCAATGTTCACATTACAAAATGACAACCAGATAGCAACCGAGTCTGATGGGAATTACAATGAAGAACCGTTTTTTAAAAACATTTTAAAACAAAATGACAAATGAAGAGCTGTGTATCAAGTGACTTTTAGCTATTTAGCATAAACAATTACGATTAAAAACCGCGTTTTTGTGTGAAGTCAAACTAATTGTTTGTCTCAAGAGGGTTTGATTAAAAACCTCTAATGCCGACGCAAATACTGATTACAAAGTGCAAAATGTACGGTAAAGCCAATGTTTCACACTTTTTTATTGAACACTTTTAAGTGCGAAAGATTTTTGTAACATGCGCAGCTCTTAAAAAAAGTAATCATAATAATATTATATTTAAGCATTTTATAATATTAACGAAAGAAGAACGCATGTCAAAGTACTCATAAGTCATAATTATTTTGTAATATGCTTTTGGATTGCAGTTTAACAATATGAAGTTTTGGTTTTAAAAGAAAGATTTGCAAGATGATTGCCATGGCGAAAATTAACAGTTAGTTTCCTATGCTTTACCCATAAATCATAATATTGCTCAAAACAAACTCATGAACAAAAATGCACGAAACTAACATGTAAAAATAGTTTCCATGAAAATCTTTCAGATTTGACTTTCTTTTTGCCTACTATTTTCAATATCGTGTTTATCCTTCCCATCTTTCCTAGTTTATGCATTATAAAGAAGAAATGAGACAAGTTATATGACAAGCAACAAGTTTCCATTACCTCCAGATTGTCCCTCTTCTCTCCTTCCTGGTAATACACTCCATGTTGGTAGGATCATGTCGGATCGTTGGTGCAGAAAATTTCAATTTTACTCCGATTTATCAGCTCGACACACTCCTCCACAGCGTGTCTTTTCTTCTCGAGGAGGACATCCAGAAGGAAAGTTATTAACACAAAAAGTGCAGCTATTTAAGATGAAGAGAGTTGGAAAGTTGAAAAAAGCTGTTCTTCTCAGGATACTGGATAATCTGAAGAAATAAAATGAAACAGAGGGAAGAGTGTCAAGAGGACAATAGAATTAAGAAGGAACGTAGCTGGAAAATTGGGAAATAATAATGGGATCCTATAAACAACAAGCTAAATATGACATGGACCATGATCGTGTTCCCCTCTTTAAACGGACGAGACGTCATAAGCTTTGTAATTGCTTTTTACTTGGCATCGACTCCACTTTCCATGAAGAGAAACGTTTGGAAGAATAAAGTTGAACAGAGAAAAGTTGGATTCCAAGTAAACATGTTGTATCACCCTGTTTTGTTCACTTTGTTGGAATAAAAAAAAAGTTTTTCATGAAAAAGTGAATCCAGCTTAGGGGAAATTAGCTCCTGATGGTGGGACTGGTTGGGTGGAGGTGGCTTTCCAAATGGGCTCCCCGTCCACATTTCATATTTTTGTGAGCGTCCTTTGTGACAATTTGCTGTTGACTGTGGTCGGTAGGTAAAACATACTTTTAATTGAGTGTACGTTACTTAAACCACTTTCCCTCTAATGTGGTCGACTTTAATTTCGTAGTGCCCATTTTGCCTGAGTTGCTAAGAAACTCAGGGAATGACTTGGATATTAAAGGCTACTATGGTCAGCATTTTCCTACGGCCAGTTATAAAAACTCTAATGGGAGTAGTTCTGGCCTGGGCTCTAATTATTCTGCAAATGGAACTTCAATGGCGGTGCCGCTGATAGCTGGTGATGAGGAGCATGATGAAAGGTCAGGGGTGCTGGCGAGAGATTGTTTGCGAAGACTTCTACATCTTCACATGCTTCATGAAAATTCGCAATTAGGACTTCTCTTTTCAACCAAGGTAATTTATTAAACAAATCGTGTTCTCAAATCTGACAAACTAATCACACGACTTTGTTATAATTGGTGAAAGGATATTTTTAAATGGTTATATGCAGGCATTAGTTCAGCTTTTTACAAATCCATTGGTGGGCAGTCTGACGTTTAGAGTGGGCTACAAAATACCCCTTTGCATTGGCAATTTCATTTTGTTTTTGTGCAGTTTGGGTAAGAAGTATTTTTT
>JAAXOA010000257.1:0-28009 GCA_036561885.1 Salina celebensis
GTGTGTGCTGTATGTCAAATATTTACATCAGAAGGTGTCATGCCATAATTTAAAGAATATATGCTTTTTGATATTATGCAGAAGATGAAGGCAGCGGTCTTACTGACTTGTGCTCACGTCCAAATCGGCCTAAAGGTACGGTCTGTAGTAGACCACACTGCACTATTGGACAAGCTCATCTATGTTATTATGAATGTTGGCTTGAGAAAGTTAAGTTGCGTAATAAAAGTCATCGAGACTTTTAGCGTTAATAATACTTATGCCAATAGTTAAGATATTGAATGGACCACAAATAATTGGAAATATATTTTTTATTTAGTAACCTTGTAATATGAATATCACCAGCATACCGCAATGGAATGATAAAAATATGATTATAAAAACGTATCTTCTATACGACTTTTTCACTTTAAAATCATTGACTACAGTAGGTATTGTCTTGAAACGTTAATGTGGTAAAAGGTTAGACGCTTTTTGTTGTTTCTCATTACGTAACAGTGTCGTCGTCGTTTATGTAGTCTAGACAAAGTTCCCTTCCAATGCAAAATGCATTCAGAGGTCAATCTTGACCAAGGCCAGATATTTATCAATACCCTTTTCCCTTAATCATTCATAAAAATACAAATGCATTGTACATGAGATCTTTGACTTTGACATTCACGTCATGAGAAAACAAAACGTCGAATTTCAGTCAGCTTTCTATTCTGCAGTATTGGCAGGAATTATATTTCAGGGCGCGTGCATATTTGCAGTACAGTGAAAAATCCGAGCTGGACTAACAATGGAATTCTTCTCCTGGATTCTCTTTTCAAGGCCAACTGAGCATCAAAATGTAGTATATCCAGCAAGGAAAATTCCGCAACCGTCGCCTGAAACTGGATCACGTAGCGTGTGTGTACTTTAATAGGTTCACGCATTGTTAAAAAGTCGTTAATGAAGAGAAAAACGCTAGTGAGCGACTTCTGGTTCGACATTGGGACGGCTCTATTGGATACTTCCTGTCTGATTTAGTAATTTTAATACTCAGTTGGTCTGGAAAAGAGAATCCAGTAAAGGATATCCATGGAATAAATCAAAGAACTACTAAAATAAAACTGTTCATTTCTAAACTATCTGAAATTTTAACAAGCATTTGTAAATATATATTTTCATTATCAATTCCCCTGAAAAAAAATGTACTGGATGCGTAGCTGGAAGCTTTGAGTTATTTGTTGAGTTACCATAAAGTGCCAACAGTGTCGGTACCCGGGACTTCGATGATTCTAGGTTTATCGATGATTTTAGCGGCGCGATCGCCTTTCTCGATGATTCCAATTATCCATGCTTGGTATTTCTCTTCTCGTTCAATTTCCTTACAAAAATTCGCTGCTTGCTCGCGAGGAAAGCATATGAGTAAACCTCCAGATGTTTCCGGAAGTGTTCCTTGATGAAGTCTTGTCATATTTCCCGAAGCCTTTGCGATTGCATTGATTTTGGCGAGAACAGGCAAATTGTGGATGGTGAAGGAGACCTCGCCTTTTTGACTTTTTGCGAGATTCTGAGCATGACCGAGGAGGCCGAAGCCTGTCACGTCCGTGGCACCGTGAGCATTGTGCTTGTGCATCAGTCTGGCCGCTTGAAAAATACAAACAAGCAACATTTTATTTCAATATCTCTTATTAGGCTTTTATTGCAAAACCATAGAAGTACCAAATTACCTGTATAGTTCAACCGTTGCATTGAATCCATCGCCCTGCTGTACGCTTTTCTCACGTCGTGTTCTGTAACCACCATTTTTATGCGATTCCACCGCTCTGGACACGTAAGCCACTGATGTGCCAATGCAGCAAGCTGAGTTCCCAGCGGTTTGGTCAGTACTAACACATCCCCTGGGACGGCATTCTCAGGCATTATAATTTCATGTGGTGGACAAACTGCAGTGGCCACTCCTCCAATGGTTATCCAAGGGTTGAGAACGGTTTGACCCCCAGTTACATTAGAGTCGGCGGATACTGCTGCGTCCTGTATGCCAAAAGGAAAAATTTCCTTACAGTTAACACCATTTTAATAGTTGTTTAGGGAGTTATACAAGAATTGTAGCGTTACCCGAAACCCTTGCATCATTAATGGCATCACCACATCCCTCTCTCGATCACTAAGTCTATTTGAAACGCCACATATCATTAACATATTATCGCATCCAGTTACCCCCATGGCGTAGAGATCACTTAAAACGTTAGCACATGCTATTCGGCCTGTTAAATGTGCAATGAATTGTGTTAAAACTTGGAGTATATTTGTGAAACTAGTAGAACTAGATTTTAAAATTGCTACCTTGCATGTAAGGATCGTCAACGATTGGATAAAAAAAGTCTGTTGTTTGAACTAAGCAAAGTCCTCCGTGTTTGAGTGGCATCACAGACGCGTCCATACCGATTCCTAGCAAAAAGAGAAATTGAAACTAGTAAAATAAAAAATACTTTGCAAAATTCATAGGAGTTTCCTAAAGCTTTACCTAGTTTCGGCATTCCAGTCTCATAAGGTTTAGAAGCAGAATAAAGTTGATGTTGATCTTGTGTATCTTCCTTAATGCCCGCTAAGAGTTTCTCTAGAACCTCCTGCGGGACCTTGCATCCTCATCCCCTCAGATCGGCAAAGTTTGTTAGCCGGAAACTTGAGTCCAAGTCGTGAGCCATAGGGTCAAAAGTTCTTAACAATGCGTCTTCATCGGTCAATTCTAGTTTGACCGAAAGGGACGCGGCACTTTGTGCTTGTCCATCACTTGAACCCCCTGCTGAAGTTCTTCGATGACTACTTGCCATTTTTAATTTTAATGATGAAAATGATATGATGATGGCTTTCAAATCTGACAATGATTATTAGAAACACGGCAAGTTTATCAGTGTGTAGAAAGAACCGGCTGCGTTTGAGCCTCCTCTATCAGCCAGCAACTTAAGGGAATGTCCACCAAAGGCGACGACACAGTTGCGTTACCTATGTTGCCATGTAATTGTTCCAGTTCAGGATTCTACCAAGATTTGTGAATGGCTCCATTACTACAGGCACTGCTCTTCTCTGTATCGCTGAAAAAAATGTTTCATATTTGACCGCTGAAGTAACTTGCTCAATGATGTCTTTTAGATCTGAAAGGTATTCATATCTATATTTCCCCTTTTCTACACACGAGTAGGATTTGGATTCCTTACTCGGCGCTTATGGGAAGGTCACAATTGAGGTGGTGGAATATAGTATGCTTCTCTTCTCCATTTATGGCATTTCCTTATTACTTTTTTAGTAACCACTGCGAAGCAGCATACAAAGCATAAGATTACCCGAGGATGTCGTCAGGTGCTCCGTTTCTCCGACTCTCCGTTAATCCGTAGCACCGTTCGCGGCCTACCCCCCACACGATTCACCCGATTGAGCTGAAGATTTGCATGCACATGCTGAAATGCCCACTGGTCACGAACTCAGATTTCGGAGCCTTGGAGATAAGCCCTTCCAAGCTTCCTGCAGGTGCCCGAAAGTAAATAAAATGAATCTTTGGTTGGGTCAATCATGAGCATACCAATAAGTTCATGTTTTTCTCTGACATTGACAGAACTTCATTGGTTAAAAGTAAATTATTCATTACCGTAACCAATCATACTATCCTGTTGGCCGTTATTATCCTATAAATTTAATTTAATTTTACACTGTTTTTAATCTCATCGAAACAACATAACATGGAAAGAATATACAAGATACAAGATACATAAAAATACAAGATAACCTATATAGCACATAACACATAACAAGAACTAACTTAATAATAATGCATATTTTATTTCAGCAAAGCAATTGAAACTATGTTTCCTATCTCCTTATTTAAAAACCTACGTCTACAAAACTAATGCCAATAAAATACATCAGGAATAGAACCCTTTTCTACATCCTACGCTTCTAATTTTACGGTACTAAAGAAAGATTTTTTCCAAATATGTACAGCCGGTTCGCAAACAGTGTTATAAAAATAGTTTTTTTTAACAGAATTGAGGCTATGGCAGTTATTAAGCTTTTTATCACCCGGTTTGCGAACCGGCTGTACAATAGTACAATACTCTAAATTCATGATGATTAGAACTGATTAAGGAATGATTTTTAAATGCTCAGTGACGAAGTGATGGATATACTCATGTTTTGAAGTAAACATTAAGGGACACCTTGGACACTGAATGTCCGATGGATTGACCTTTCGCCCGTGTCTCACGAACTCATGGATGGCGAGCCAGTGAGCCTTTCGAAACTGGTTAGGTCGAGAACAGCCCAACCCGCATTTGAATGATCCGTGAGTTTTGATATGATAATCCACCTTATGCTGCTCATCAAAAACTTCGTAACAATCCCACTCCGGACAAAATAAGTTGCCCTTAATGACTTTGGCAAATGGAAACTGAGGACAAGCAATTGTAAGTCTTTCTTTTCGCTTCTCTTCCAGGCTAAGTTCACAATCAGGATGGTCTTCTCGATGACACTCTAGTGCATGGTAGGAAGAAAGCATCAGATCGCACCGTGCGCACTTCACGTATTTGACGAAATGGTGAACGACTGCACGATGTTTTTCGAGCAATCCCCGAATTGAAAAATTTTCTTTGCACAAGGGACACTGATTTTCAAATGTATTCATACGTTGAGGAGTTCGTTGCACAGGTTTCCCCGCAGGTTCCTTATAGCTATCAACCGTTTTATCCTTCGACGCTTCGGGCTTGCCACCCAGCGGATCATCACGCGATGGTTTGACACGTTTTCGGCTGGGATTTTCTGCCGTCTCAGTTGGGTTTCGCTTTAAGCTTGGATCACTTTTATTGCGGTCATTTTCTAAATCTTGCGAGTTGGAAGAAGGACCTGCTGTTACCGAAGGAATATCGGCATGTTTGGTGTTCACGGAATGTCTTGGTCCCGGGTTCATCAATGCTAACCAAATCACGATCCAGAGTGAAATAAAGCTTCCAAATGTCCACAAAATGTCATTGTCGGTTAAGACATCACGGAGGAACACCTTTGGCTGTGGAAGAATCCTATTCGATACCGGTGTACAAGATGTAATTTTTTTAGTACCTGCAATAAAAAACACATACTTCTCAATTTGAAAATACGAAAACTGGCTGCAGACAAATACTCGACAGTAGTTTTAAAACTTACATTTAGTTTTCAGCACCATTCTGACATTTTTCATGATATTCTGCTCCGGTAAAGTTGATGGTTTGTCACTGCGGTCCACCAAGTCGCAAATCTCTTGTCCCATTTCATCTAGCTGCATTTTAATAACTTCCATCCTCGTATAAAATGCGACAAACTTGTTCCCTTTCATTCTGCATTGTTCACACATTGGAAAGATAATGGCAGGCCATGTCTCTAACTCCTCCGGCAAGACTTTAGCGATCCGTTTCAAATTAAAGCCGAAATATCGAGACAACGTCCGACATATTAAAATGTCTTCCCTTGTCTTTATAGGCGCACTTTTCTTAAGGCATATCATGCATAGATCGTGCGTTTGAATCATCAGTTTTCTGGGAGGACCCCCTCCACAAGGCACTGAATCGACGACGACCACTCCGGATCCTGCCGAAACTTTCTCCATCTCACTCACTGTTTTCCTTTGTCCACCTGAAAATTCCAAAAAATGTTATTTAAGTTGTGGATCAAGCACCAGTTCCATTTACATCCAATCTGTACAAAACAATTCACCTTACTTAGATCCAAAAATTAATCACGACCTCGATTTTTAGTCTTTAGGATTACTAACAAATTACTGAAAAACTTACTGCTACTTACTTACCACTCTTACGTCTACTGATTAATTAATGCTAGATCAGAAGTTGTAAATTAGAACACGTCTGAGCAACAATCCCAATTTTATAGAATAAGATTCAACAACAAAATTAATGCTTTTATATTCGTACAATCAGATCGACGTCGACTCTGGTTTGAAAACACGAAGTAAGTACTCCACCAAACGTAACTCAAAACTAATTTAAGTAAAAAATGTAAAACATGTATCCCTAGTGTTTCGCGAAACACACCTCTCGGTTGTCGTTTGGTTAGATAAAAGCATTTTCATTTCTAATTGATGTAAATAGCAGATTTTGGCGTGACGTCCTTTGTACACGTTCCCACAATCGGCTTGCACCCACATGCAATATGCAATGCAACACAGTCTTTGTTCAGTTTGCGTTGCTGACAACAGCACAGTAAAGAGAGAACACGTGCTTTTTAGCTTAAGTTTGTGTGCTTCGTTGAGCTTAGCATAAAAGTTCGTTGCAGTGAGGTAAGAATTGTCTTGTCGTATTTTGGAACCATTTTTATCGCTGGTGTTGCTAATAAAACGAATCCATTTCAACTATCAACTATGCAGGTATCCCCTAAACGGTTATTCCAGCATTGTTGAAATTATTGAAATGTGATAAGACGACATTGTGTGCGAGTGAAAACTAAAAAGAAAAGTTGACTATAAGTGGAATATGGAACTCGAAAATTATTGCCAAATCTTTTGTGCAATTTTTTTATGAAATTGAGATTATTTGAAATCAAATGTTTTATTGGCAATCGCTATAAGCTTTTTTGGCAACGGTGGTCTGAATAAAGTAACAAGAGAGTAACATCCAAAATAAGAAATTTTATTGATATATTTTTTTAGATTCATTTGATAGAAATACATAAGAAAAGTTGAGTTCAGCAATCTTCCATGAGGGAGTCGTCATTAAAGTCATATATAGAACAACTTAAACAACAGAGCTGAACATAGATCATTAAACCCGTCACAAATGGAGTTCAGGTCACGATAGTTCACAATAATGCTAAATCCAACCAACTCTGGTATTTACATGTTTCTCAAGTTGTCTGACGGAGACATACACTTGCAATCTTCACGACATAAAGTTTTAGTCAGGAACAGGTATTACAAAAAGTTTCAAAAGGCGAAGTTTCGAAAATTATACAAATGAACTATGTGGTTCGTTCAATTACATGATATTGGGTTTGACTTAAAATTAATAATGTAAAAAGGTATCAAATAGTAGTTCAAACTCTCGTTTTATATTTACAACCATGGAAGCCACGTGGGATCCATTCTGCACAGGTTATCAGTACTGTTGGCAGCCGTTACTAGGGAACTCACCTATAACAAAGAACATGAACACATTAATAAAAGTTGGGGTAAAATGATACTTTTTAAAATATCGATTATTAACGAGTTACTTTACCTTGCTATCAGCGCCGTCGAAAGTACTTAAGCTCCCCAGTTTTGTCATTATGCTTGTAACAGCTTTATTCACCATATTAATCACGATTTCTGACTCATTTTCTCTACTTGTACTTTCAAGTCGTTGCCCGTTCATGACGCACACCAGTTCCCTATCGTCATTCTTCTTTTTCATGTAGGAAATCATTTCGTCTCTGAGGACAGCGCGAAGGATTGCTTGCAACTTGTAATTGGGATAAATCATACATCTGGCGAGGGCAATCATCCCACAAACCACAGGCCCATTTACTCCATGAGGAGTAAGAAATTCTGCGATGTTTGGCGTCAGTCTA
The DNA here is from genome assembly GCA_036561885.1 of Salina celebensis. Lineage (NCBI taxonomy): Eukaryota > Metazoa > Arthropoda > Collembola > Entomobryomorpha > Paronellidae > Salina > Salina celebensis. The sequence goes on from JAAXOA010000257.1 coordinate 7,552, forward strand.
AATGGAACGGGTCGGTTGGCATCAAGGTCTCCGCTATCGTCAACATCAAACCGGAAATAAGAAATGTTCACCATTCCGGAGTCCTGATGAATGTTCATCATTTCGGGATTGAGACGGGTGAGGTGGAAGGCATACTCAGCAAAGCCATTCAGGCAGACTTGATTGGTAAACTGTAAAAAATCGCAATGCAGACACATGCTTTAGTCGTTACAGATATATTTTAAAGTAATAGTTTCGGTTATCAAAATTTCAATCATTTACATACAATTTTTCTAAACATCCAGTAGTCTGATGGGGTTACAAAGTTACTCCATGCCCAGTCTTTCATAACGTTTTTCGGAACCAGAGTCGCCTGAATATCTCGGAATATTTCGCGAAGCAAATAGTGCGTGCATTGGCCTCCTCGTGTCTGAAACCCCACAAAATACGAATTTTGAGTAAATTTTGGGTGCTATAACCAAATTTTTATGAATTTTGAATTGAAATCTTAGTAATTTTACCTGAATGTTAGCCAATTTTTCGTAGTATTTGAGCACAGAGGAGTCATACTCTAATTGTCTCTTGCTACAGTGGAGTTTGAAGAGCTCAACTAGCGTAATACTGGCAGGGTTGTCTTCAATTAGCCTACAGTGTGGAGACACCGCCACTAGTTTTGGTACAGTAAACCGGAGGTTCCTCCTTGCTGGTACCTTTTGTCGGCCCAAGTAGTGGTTCAGCATCCGGGTCATTTGAAGCACTCTCTCTTCTCTACGTGCATCTCCTACGATACTGTCATGAACGACCAAGTAAGGGTAGACTTTTCCGTTGTGACCACGAATGTACATTCTTCTAGCGGTGTACTGGTGTTTCACAATAACTTCAATCTTTGGCTGAAAGCGGGCTATCTTGACATAGTAGTGCGAGTGCTTCGGGATGAGAAATTCTCCAGGAAGTTCAATCTCTGCTATTTGTAAGTTGAAGCTGAGCAAAAACTTGCTGCGATCTTCGTACAAAAGTGTTCTCGCACAAGATTTGGTTTTACTTTCTAATATCTTTATCCACTTTCGCAGTTTATTAATCAAATTGTGAAGCTTGAGGGACGATTGCGTTGAATTTTGAAAATCTTGAGTGAATTGGGTTTGGAGTAGCTGGAAAGCTGGATCGTTCGGCTGTTGGCGACGAAGCATCGCCTCGGGACCAAGCACAGATGCGACTGGTTGAGAATCTAGAAAGAGAATGTGTTTAAATGCGATGTGTCAAAGACTGTGACTATTACCTTATCTAAAGAATAAACTAGAAAACTTACTTCCGAATGTGAGCACCAACTTTCGTACGAAATTGTGAACCTGCTGAGTCATAGCTGTTTCCATAACACTGTTACGATTATCAAACGCAATCCCGTAACATTTAGTAAGCCCAATCTTGAGCTGCTTCAGCAACTCTTCTGACCAGTTTTCCCGGAAGTACATAAGTTGGTCTACAATCCCTTCTAGACTGGACAGTACCGTTGGATGGAGGTCTCTCTGCATGTGCATAATTCTCGAGCATCTCCACATTGGCGGTGAAGCTTTTATGAGGCTCCCGTCCATACCTCTTTCAAGCATTGCTTGATTTCCAGTATTCGACGTATTTCCACCAGCGGTAGTGTCTGTCGAAGTTCCAGCTGCGTTTTGAGACTGATCTGCTGCACTTGTCACTGTTCCATCTTGTGTTGGCGTTGCATTAGCTGTCTGTTGTTGTTGTTGTTGTTGTTGCTGCTGCTGTTGCAATTGTTGCTGCTGAAGTCGAGTTGCGTTCATGATTTCAGCATTCCGAACTTTCTCTCTTTGTTCCATTTTCAGTGCGAGGTACAAGGTTCTGATTGGAAAGTAAACAGCTTGGGGATACATTCGGCCCACTTGGTTGAGCACGTTTATCACCATCTTTCCATCATGACGAACTAAGCTAGCCAGGAGTTGAGGTACCCAGGGAAGCCACTGTATTGCAGGAACTCCCATACAATACTTGTCCACAGCGTCGGCCAGAGTTCCCTTCTCGTCATCGTACATGAGTAACCACAAAATCTTCGCAATGTATTTTCTACTCTTCGCCTCGTTCTGGTGGCGACACGCATGCATGAATGCTGTCACCGCAGAAATACCCAAATGCATCTGACGAGGATCTCTCGTGAAAGTTTGCTCAAGGTAGTCACCCCAGTGTCCCCATGACTTGGGCAAAGTGTCTTGTAGCTGACATGATGCTGAAAACGCTTTGTTAGCCTCCTCCGACCTCCCGATTTGGGCTAGGAGCAATCCCTTGAGTGCGAAAAACTCTGCTGTCATTTCCTTCGCGAAGTACTTCAAGTTTGTTGACTCAACAATTTCAAGGGCTTCTTGTAGCTCGTTACGACCCAAGATTTGGGCCTGTTGAATATAGCACTTCACTTGCTGTTTTATCTTCTGAAAACAGTCTACAATAGGCACGGATGGGATTGCGTAAATTTTGCTAAGAGTTTCCAAAGCCACTCCGACAAGGCTATGTTTCCTGGCAATTTTGCCAAAATGACAGATCGCCTACAAAATAATTTTCAGTATTTACTTTCATTAGTTGGCCTTTTAAAAGATTAATTTTACAACTGAAAACATGCAGCTAAACACTACTATAAGCGGTAATTCTATCTACAAAAGAGCATCGAAGCAAATAATTATGATCATGCCGCACATCAATCCATCCCATCATGTCATTAGTTTCTCATTTAAACTTTCATCATTCACTCAAAACAAACAAGCAGAAGGAATTTAAAAGAGAAGTTTGAAAAAAGATAGAAAAAGAGGAAGCCATATAAGAGGAAGTTGTCAAATAGAATTTGGTCCATCGCTGAAGTTTATAACTAACAGCTCCTGCATTTGAAGCGAAAAAAATAAATATAAAATGTTCGCCTGTAGATGAATCAATAACGCTTAGGATGTGAAAGCAAATTAGATAGAATACTTAATTAAGAGTATAATAGTTACCACTGCCAACTTCTGTGCTTGCTAACCATTTTCCCAAAACACTGAAAACGAAAATCTCAACAACACACTGATCCATAAACAAATCTAATATTGGTTACTTGTTCAGTACTTTTTTTTCTGACGAGATAGATTAATTAATTCTATTATTCAAAAGTTATCCATATTTTTTGCAACCGCATGCATGTTACTGACATGGCTTGGGTTTGGGTGACAAAACTCCACACTGCCTGTTCCAAACTACTTTATTCACGACTTGTTGGGCAAGTGACAAGCATTTCGTTTAGCCCTTTTCCCGCCATGCTTAGGACGAAAGCCCATAACTAACTGGCCGAAACAGGTTGATAGGAAATCTTCGTTGTCTTAAATTTGGTTGGACTGCTTCATTACTTCCGGATTGTATAGGAGCATGATGAAAGTGCAGTTTAATAGGACTCAACATCCGCAACACTCACAGAAATACAATAAATCATGCAAGATAATTCACATTGTCTTTTGAATAGGCACACAATGGCTATACTTGCTGTTCAGTGTGTTTTACTCATTTGGAAGGTTGGTATCGATGCAGAGATTTATGGTTAGCGAATACAGACCTGGCAATGGTGATGAACTGAAAAATTGTGAAGTTGAACCTGCGCTGATGCATGAACGCCCAACATGGTTTGGTTACCCCCTTGGTCAGTTGTAGAAGACGAAGTGGAAGGATTGTTTGCTGCAGCCGTAGGCGTAGTTCCTCCACTGGGCGTGCCTGGGGTGGAAACGGTCGTTGTTGGTGTTCCTCCTTGGGGCGTTGTAGGAGTTCCACCTGTTTGAGAAGAGGATACAGGAGTTGATCCTCCACTTGCAGTGGTACCGGTGTACTGTTGCTCAGCAAAATGGTTCGCTATAAATTGGTAGTGATGGGTTCTCCAGCTGAAAATATCTGACCAGTGACTCAGGTCATCAGATATACAGGGAAGACGGTTCCGCCAAGTTTTTACGACGCTCTTCATTTCATGCAGGGCTCCGGAGCGATTTTGAAGTAGACTTTGATGAATGAGCATGGCCTCTTGCAGCTCAACTACTTGTTGCGTGGCTTGCAAAACTCCAATGTGAGCGTTACTCACCAGCGATGGAAGTCGTTTCCATTCTTTGATACAGAGCGTTTGTGCGCCCTCGACATATCTCTCCACGATATTCAAATTTTGATCTTCACTGGAACATACGGCAAGATAACCCCTGATAAGATGCATTTTCCAAGCGAACTCGCGTGGACACGCAAGTTCGACATTGGATAATGCTTCTTTCGCAGTTGCCCAGGATCCATTTCTCCACGATGCTTCTAGGACCATGCAAGGATTGCTGCCAGCCTTACTCGCACTGTATTCCTGTATGATATCCCACTGGTTCAGTTCTTTGGCACATTTTAACCAGTGTTCTTCCCAAAGTTTTACTTCTCCGATTTGGGAGGTGGCCGGGGATGTGTTTGAGAAGTCAACGCGGGCTTTACTCATTGCCAACTCATAAGCCCCTTGAGCCTTTTCATAGTATCCTTGTTGTTCAAATGCTATGGCTATATTTGTCTCGTTGTACTTTGCCCGTTTCTGCCATAATCCAGCCCAGAGGTCATCTTCACGCAGTTGGGAATACAATTCTGAGAGGGAATCCAACACTTCAGGAGCCATTGCAGCTGCAATATTTGCGGACGCAGTGATTGCAGCTGTAGTGGTGCAAGTCGCCCCAGCAGTACCTACCGAGCCCCCACTGCTTGAGGAGGAGGACGATGCATCGAAGTCGTAACAGTCGACAGCTCCACCAGAGGAATTAGCTGAGCTGGGAAGTTCCTTTTTAGTCTTAATGAAAGGTGTTGTACAGGTTTCGAAGGCAAGCTGCTCCAATGATAAAGCCATGCGGTGCCAGAGATTGTGAGTCTTACCAAGGTAATACAATACACTCGGTTTAAGTGGAATTGCTGGGGTACACTGACACATGGCTTCAACAAAGGTGTTGAGTGCACTGGGAGTACAGTGCTGTTGAAGTACGTGAACTCCACTGCACAGGAAGGGTCCCATTTCATTCGCCAAAGCAAGCTGTTGTTTTTCGCTAAGGATCTTCCAAGCCCTAGGGAAAAACTGTGTCCAGATGTGTTCCGCCAAGGTAGTGTCCAAATGACACAGCTGGACTAATGGTTTCACAAGCACACTGACACTAACATTTTTCTGCAATTCTGAACTCCACTCGCGGTCTTTGTCCATTATCACTTTTACGTTGACATATGGATGTGTTGGTTCTTGCCAGCCGTCCTTCATGAATGCATCTTCCAATGCTGTTACAGCGTCTAAAACTTGGTTCTCCTCTGTGTCATCGGCCTGAACCAATCTGTCAATCAATCCTTCCAAAGATTGAACAAAAGGCTGCTCGTGGTCCTTCGGTTCTGCAGAGATTTCTGGGTCGAGCTTTGTAAACTGATCTTTCTTCTCCATTTCAAGAAGAAAGTAAGCCTGACTGATGGACGGTATTTGGCACTCCTTCGGACTCAATTCGACTTTCGATCCGACGACAGTTGCAAAGAGAAGTTCTTCACATTGTTTAATCCAGTAGTGCGCCCCCATGGCCTCCCAATTTTGGCTACACAAAATATACAACAATCTTTCATACAGTCGCTTTCTAATACTGCAATCAAATACTTGGAAAAATTTATCACGAATTTGTGGTTGATTGCAACGTAGACCACTAAGAAACGCTGGTTCTAGTTTGCTATTTAGCTCTGTTGTTTTTAGTTGTTCATCTCGGTAAATAAAGTTTATCAAGTCGAGGAAGCTTCCAATGAGATCCTGATCTCCCGGAAATCTCTTCTCAACGTTTTGCATCATTTTCACAAGCAGAATACTCTTCTCCCGTATACTGGGGCCTTGGTTGACAACCACAGGATTTTTATTCTTCATCCATTCCTCCAGCATTTTGATTATGGTCTGCATCACCTTTGCGTCTTGAGATTTCTCTATTAAACTGACGAGCACGTTTCCAATGAAGCCCTTCCGCATTTCCACCCCCATCACACCCACCCGATTCTTGACGAGATCCAGACTGCTTGTAAGTAAGTCAGTTGCTGTCGATTGATCAGCAGCAGTGGCATTCGGATTTAAATGTTCTCTGGCGAGCTTCTGCAGGCACTTCATGAAGACAGCAATAATTCTATCGATATAACTCGCATTATTTGCACATGCCGCTTTGAGCATCATAAGTGAGCCTAACAAACTCTGTGGGGTTGCATTAGCCATCTTCTCGTAAGTGTTGAGACCCTCATACACGACTTTGCTGACTGACGAATATAAAGGATCCAGTTCTTCGTACTTCGGTAGATTTGAATTGGTTGTGTTTGCGCCTGGAAAATCGGATGGGAAGAGGGACATCAACTGAGACATGAGAGAGTGGACGGCCCTTATGACTTGACGATGTTGACAAGTCATACAAGCAATTATTCCCTTCTGTAGAAGCTTCATGTTTTCCAGAACCATGTCTTTCTTCATTATCCCGATTACAAAAGTGAGCAAATCTAAGGCAGTGCAAACGTTTGGGTAGCTAATTTGATTTGGCTCTAGTGTGGACAGGATCTTATCCATCCACCCTAGCTTCAAGTTATTTAAATGGTCTTGCCAAAGGTCTGGTTTAAGTACTAACTTGACAAGTGACACACATCGTTTACTCAACATTTCTCCAGGCGATCCTTGCCCAGTGCTGTTTGCTTCGTTGGCATGACATGCCATCCGCAGCAAAAAGTTCAGAACATTGTCAACATTTGTAGCATCCAAAGGCATTTTTCGAGTGTTCTGTATAGCTTCTATCATTTGCGGCAATTTTCCCATTCCAATCGTTGTTGATCCTGGACCTCCCATACCTGACGATGATGATGAACTACTTCCTAGCGGACCAAACGCCGCAGCTGGCGACGTGACACTGGAAATTCCACCGGACATACGTCTCATTCGTTTAGCTTCTGGGGCTCCATCCTCAGTAAGACCTTCGTTTCTAATTAGCTCCAACTCCCATTTGACAATTACCTCTGCCACATCCACTGCAAGTTTCCTTTGATCCATGGTGCTGTTTGGTGCAAAGCTAAGTCGGTTGACGGCATGAATCAAGTGTGGGATAAGGCCATGTCTCACAGGGTAATACACCTTCCATTGACGAGTTATAAGTTGGACTAAATGGATTAACTGACCGATGGAGTAGCCTTCCTCAAGAAGTAGTTTCTTTGTCCAATGGAGTACCATGGTGGTACCGTCTTCCATTTTGAGTGGCACCGCAGGTGTAATAATATCCAGAGCTTGTTTCACCACAGACTTGGCCTCTTGAACGGAAGCTTTGAGAAGGCTGTGGAAAACTTGCAGGATAATCCGCTTGTTGATGTTGAATTTAGCAGCGATATGACTAAGGCACAAGTGACCATAATACTTAACACTAGAGTCCACACAACCCTTGAAGATTAACGTAGGCCATGCGAATGTCACAAGTTTCTTTAGCTTCTCGCCCTGCTTCTTGCTCATATTGTCGTGAATGTGGTTAGGTGCCTGGTCCAAAAACAGGCAGCATAACTGACAGAGTGCAATACGAACATGATCTCCAACAACGTCCTCAGCTTTTTGGGGTATAATCTCGTGTATTAAAATGTTTACAATGGAGTCTGGGTTTGAATCGGAGTCTCCTGTATTCGGCATGCAGCCAATCAGTTCATTTCCCTGGTTCCTCTCGAAACAATAGGAAAAACAAGGTATTAATACAAAATGGATAATTTTCGCCTTCAACTCGTCCTCCATGTTACCCTCCCGGTAGACACGTCGAAACTCTAAGAAGCATTGTCGTTTCCATGCAATACTGTACTTAGGGACGGTCTTCTCTAGGAATTCCCTCAAAAAGTGATAGTGTAGTAAGGGCCGTCCACAGAATGCAAGTAGCAAATGAAACAACATATCGAAGTCATTGGGGTTCTTCTTGTAGTAACTTAGGAGCAAGACAACTACCATGTTAGGTTCCTTCCATCGAATAACACGGAAGCGAGATGTGATGCGTTCTTCTAGGCTGCCAGGTTGACCAATAGTATTCTCAACAGATTCTTGTCTGGTCATATATTTTGAACTACTTTTATACTGATAGGAAGGATTACACCAAAGTGATTTAAGGGCATTCACGATTTCCCCACGACCTTGACCTGTTCCCATTATCCAGTTTTCATTAAAGGTGTTTAGTACCATCATCGTTTTGATTGCAACGTACTGAATATTTTCCTGGTCTTCGGGCTTTAGTTGGTAGCTTTGTACAACTCCTTGTGCTTGTATGGTAATAGTGGGGTGACTTGCGGCACCCAGCCAAGAAACTAGCCTCGTTGGTTTGGCCATTAAAGTTTGGCGCAGGGGCTCCGCCTCTGGTAGTTGGATGAAGTATAAAAAGAATCTTGTCCACTCAGGTTGAACCAAGTGGGGTGGTGATAATACAACGTTCAGGTACTCCTCCGGGTGCTTGAGCAAAAACTTGCAAAGAGGTTTCCGTAGCGGATTTCCACGACTAAGGCTCAAAGCCTTTTCTCCTTGCATACAAAGTCGGCACAATGGCTCGATAAAACGAGGACCTCCAGCTTGTAGCAAATGAAAACACTCAACAACTGCGACACATAACTTAAGGTCATGAACTCCTGACCTACTAGGGTTTTTCTGAAAGTTCATTACGGCTAGTTCAAGAACTCTTTTGAAAATTTGAACCAGTGTATCCCACACCTTCTCAGGAATTGCTAGTGGGAAAAGTTGATAAAGATAGCTGAGTTGACTCAGCAACGGGATAGTAACGCTGCGTAGTGCTGTCATTTGTTGCAGTACGGGGTGAATTGCGGCTTTCTGAATTTCTTGGGAAATTGGGTCATTTTCTGTAAATTTTCTGAAGCACTCAAAGGCGTGTTTCTGAATTTCTGCATTGCTGGAGCTTAAGTGTTTCAGGAAGATACCTATGATTTTGTTGCGGTGGTTTGGAACATCAGTTAAACATGCGAGCACGGACAGAACTGCTTTCTTTGGTGGAACCACACTCGGTGCTAATTTGTAGCATGGAAGCTTCGTCAATTGAACATCCTCGGCTTCTCCCAAAAGCAGGAGTTCATTCATGAATACTTTGTGTTCCGAGATGTTCATGTCCAAGGAGAAAAGTTTGGGGCGAAGTGAGAAGCAGAACGCATTTCCGTCCAATATTCCAAGTTGGTATTGTACAGATTGATGACGAATGAGATGTTTCCGAGGAGGAATCATGTCCACGAGTACATCACGATGTGGTTCTATCAAGGCGCTCACCGACCGATTTTGACTTTCAGCTAATAATTCCAATCCACGCATGCACTGATCTCGAACATGATTTGTTGGAGACGTTAGCCTCTTTGCAAATTCCAGAGCCAGCGTGTCTAAACATTTTTGTTTTAGTTGAAGCAATTCTGTGTCTACTACAGGTGTACAAGCAAGCCGAATCAGTTTGGTAATATTTGATTTTGCTACGTCAATAGATCCAGCAGACACTTCTCCGTACAGATCGATGAACACAAAGAGGAGTGCCTTGAGAACTCCGAGATGATTGATCAGTACCCATCGTAGGGAAGCGTTGTCCAGAAAGAAAGATATTGCTTCACATCCACCCATCTTGGCGTACCATGCTCGTTCGTAGCACAATGAACACATTTTTTCAGTGATGTAGTCTATCATTGGAAGGGAAAATGCCTGAAACAAAAAAAAAATATCAGATCTTAATTGCATGTTTAAAGCAAATATTTTTAATTGTTTTATGGCCAACTTACCTTTTCTTTTGAATGTACAATGTGGATAACTGTATTCATGATTACACTCAATGAATACACAACTGGTCTTCTCAAGTCCTTCTCTTCACATGCCAGAGCATTAAATAATGCGTCAAAAATTACGTAAGGGTCCATATGAAGCGGAACGACTTTCTCTGCAAAAGGACCGACCTGTTGGCTTGTCATCACCATCGCTAAATGTCTCAGTAGATTTGTAAAGCTGAGATAAACATCCTTCTTAATTTCTTTCACAGTGGTAGCAATAACCCACCCCGTCAGAGCCTGTACCATGACTTCTCTACATTTTTCATCAACTTGGGGTTGTATTAGGCTAGCGTTTTGGGACAAACCTCCTCCTTGAATACTATTTGCGGTAGGCACATCAGTCATTTTCGTATGTAAAATAAGTTTGTTATGAATGTGACGCTCAGACTCTTTTGTCATTGACGAGAGCACAAAAATCTTGAGAAATTCCCATGACTGCTTTTTGTAATGAAGATCTGTGCTGGGGACGTTGGGGAGGTAGGTGTTTGTTGATCGCAGGGTTCTAACGGCTACACCAACAACTTTATCCATAGGCAAAGCGATGTTACCCTTCTGGTCTGCAAACTGAAGGATCAGACATTGCCCGGAGCTTGATTTCTCATAGTACTCTAACCTTTGTGGTTCTACTAACATTTTTCTGTTGCTCCCTCCAAATTTGCCTAGAATGCGGAATGCTACCATTGGAGAGGTTTCATGAGGAGTCCGTGTGATTTTCCATAAGGCCTGCATCAGATCAGCACGAACAGGTTGAATGTGTTCATACAAAAATTCTGGTTGTAGGTTGTCAACGCAAAGTTCCAGTGTCCGGAGTCCTTGTGATACTAGTGGAGGTGAACCATTCAACGCAGAAACTAAAGGATCCATTAGTTGGGGGAGGTATGGTAGGAGACTGCTTAGACGTACTGGAACTGTAAGACATAGCTCGACAAACAAGTCCTTCATTTGTTGACGATGGAGTCCACTCTGCAGGGAGTTCAACCCTTGGAGAAGATTTGGAAGAAGTGGGAGAAATTCTTGATACAAAAGGTCATGGCTTCCTCCCCCTATAGAGCGGAAGAGAGCACGAAGTAGCAAGAAGTAGTTGAATGGGTCCTTGGCACTCCGAGCAAAGTCCATAGCTTTGTTGACAATGTCCCGAAGATATGGTCGAAGCATTTGTTCATTCTCCGCTGGAAACAAAGAGACGGAACCGAAGACCAACTTGAATAATTTCAAGTACAACGCTGACCTTTCCGTATCTTCTCCTCCCATTACTTCCATTCGATCTAATAAGAACTCGACTAATATCGTGGCAAAAATAGGTGACGTATTCATGTTCGCTAGCAAATTATTAGCTAGAAGCTGAACTGCAGGATTTTCTCCGGTACGCTCGACAAACACATCGATGCAAACTGTAAACAGCTCTCTGAATGTGTAAGGATTTAGATGTTGAAACTATTAAATTAAAAGAAGAAGAAAAAACATTAGTTACAATCTCAAAAATTATTCATTCTTTCAAAAATTATAAAACGGGTAGGACACAATTGATCAATGGAAAACATCAACTTACAACTGAACCAAAATGATCGAGCACTTCTTTCTCTTCCTTTGACCGAACGCCGTGTGGATTGATGGGCCGCTGGGGTACCATAGTGACATTTCCATTGGGTGATACTTGAGGCTGTGTCACTGCATATATTTCCAGTGCTTTCAGTCCCCATCTCATGAGCTCCATATAAATCTCAATCTCTCTGGGTGTAAATGGTTTATAACTTTGCGGTCCCTGTGGAGGAGTACCTTCAATCGTTGCTGCTGCAATGTTCTTTAAGTTTTGAATTCCCCAAGTTATCGTCTTAACCGCACAAACTAATGTTTTAACTAAAGTTCTGCTATCCGCCAAAGTAAAATTAGTTACAGCACTCGATGGGAAAGCAAATCTTTTCAGAGTATCTTCCTTGCCACCAGGCCCGTTAACAGAGTCCCTTGTCAACGCTGCGCGAACGTCTTCCGTTGAGTCAGTTACGATGGAACTCCCTTCTACTGATGATACTGAAGCTCTTCTTGTAACTATTTGGTCACTGCTCATCTCACAATTGAATTTTTCATAGTAGTGAGGAAGGTGCACTAATGCCACTGTTTTAAATTTATACGCCAATACGTCCAACATTCTTAGCAGGATTTCTCTTCCGCTATTGTTCAAATCTGCTTCCGACTTGTGGCGAATGCTGTCCACCAAATTAAAAATTAACTTGATGCTCATTGTTTGAATTCCCAGAGTGATACTTTCGTCATGTACTTGACAAGAAAAGAATAGAACTGCTCTGATCAGATCTGCTAAAGGAAGATGCTGACGAACGTGATGTGTCAAGTCAGCAAGTGTACTGTATGCCATAGGTCGCATAGTCTCATTAACGGTCCAACCTCTTCCAACAATTAAATCTTCGTCCAGCATTTTCTCCATGTAGGGAACAAACTTATAGCGGAGCTCCGTGTTAAGAATGTGTCGAGCTGCTATATACAATTCCCGTCGGAGGCATGAAACCTCTGGAGGACAAAACTTGAGGAGATTGATGAATCCGTTTACCAGTAGATTACTATGTTCCAAAACGACGTTTTGATAGAGCTTCACTATGTAAGCCAAAAAAGACAAGGTTTTAACTTGTGCCGACATAAACTCCACTAAAATCTCTTTGTTGAACGCAGGACTGGCTCTGTTACAAATACAAACGAAAATAGTTTTACGATGTGCATTTTTAATTGCAAATGAAGCTATTGAAAAAAATACAAAATCTTACCTTTGAATGTCTGTAGGATGTAACGATATCGTATTGATAATCACCGGTATGTATTCCGCCACTTCATTATGAACGTTTGTTTTATAAATTTGATACATAAGAACAACAATGATAGGCAACTCTTGCAAAACTTTCAAAGAGTTGGAAGCTTTTGGAATCAAGTTTTTGTTTTTCTCTACAGCCATTCCTGGCACAACAGCCAAGTTGTGAACTGGTGTCACTGCAAAAATCTCGTCCAAGAAAGGTCTCAACGCTTGCTCACTGTTGTCAGTCACTTTGAGTGTGGACTTCTGCTCAAAGATTTTCTCCAGCTTGCCTTGAATGTCGTGAAAGACAGTTTTAACAAAGTTCAGAAACTGTTGAGTCTCAGATGTTAAAGGTGGTCGGAACTGTTTGTGTAGCTCAATAATTATCCGCAGACAGTTCACTACATTCTCTTCATTGTCAATTTCAACATTTTTAAACATCGCAGATACGATATTCCTCACATGAGGGCGTAGAGGTTCGTTGGACGGTAGGCGGTGAATAATTTCAATAACTAACTTCCTACACTGGTGTCTATTCGACTCCTGGAGAAACTCTGGAGTAGACTGGGTCGTTAAATATGTTGTAAATGCTGGGATTGCAATTTCCAAAAACTTTGCGTAATTTGCGTGCGCTAAAATTTGATCAATTTGCTCCATAATCTCCTGGAGACATTTTAAGCGAACTTCGTCTGCATTTGCCAGGTCACTGAATTTTCCCAGCGTCCGAACCCATTCTTCAAATGGAGCTCGGGGAGGCACCGGCTCACTTCCTGCAGTCATCATTATATGACCTGGTGGATTTTCAGGAGGAGGTGGCGGAGGATCCATGTTTTCGTCCGCTCAAACTTCAATTCTCTTTTAATCTGACTTCATAACATCGAGTTTCATGATAAATTAGGTAAAACGACGAGAATTTTTAATACTTTTGCTCGTGATTTAACACTCTATGTAGAGTTGTTAACAATTGAAATCTTGAAATGTTGTGAAACTCGAGTTTTCACCAATTTGACTACATTGCACTGGAGCTTGGCATTTATTCGTACATGGACGGGTATCCTGGAATAGAACGGAGAATGCATAGCGAAGATAGGAACGCGGAAGATTGCCGCTGGTTAACACGGTGCACAGCACAGAGTAAACACAAACCATAGAATGCAATTTACTGGCCAGTAACATCAGGTCTTGCGTTGCCCCGTGAGTGCAACAAAGACATCAGCAATAATGGAAATGAGGAAAAATCATAGCGTTACTTTCAGGCAGATTTACGTGGTTTTCGTCAAAATAGAATTGCTTTAATATTTTCATTTTAAGTTTAATGAAAGAGTCGAATTTAGATTAGATAAATTTTGGTTTAATTGTTTATGTGAAGACTGCCAAGTTTAGTGGTGTGCGGTTGCTGCAAGAGACGATAGCGTTGCTGTAAATTAGAAAGACAACGAATGTTAAAAAATATCAACTTTAAGGTGGAACACTATGGTTTGTTTAAATAGGGATATGTAGTTTACGTACCTTTGAGAAGGGACTAAGAAGGCATTCAAAGGGGCGTTTGGCTGTTGTCCATTCCTGCAAATGATGTCGCTGAGGCGTTGGTTTCTGATTTCACTGATTTGTCGAGTGGTGAAAGAGTTAGAGCCGGTGTTATGCGTGAAGAAATATCTGTCACCGTACAAGAGTCGGGAGAATTGAGTGGCTTTGAGGATTTGGAATGTTATTCCAGTTAATCCACCGTTCGCAGGCGATTCAGCAATACCTGCAGTAAAAAGGTCAATTTGATTAGGGCTATTGCCGTTATTGGCATAGACGTTTGCGATAGAGTTCCATGCGTCGCCTAGAATTTCTGCAGGAGGAGAGTTCCAGCTAGAAATGATTGGCAAACCGACCAAGTTTCTGAATGTATTATAAGAAGGGAGTCCGTGGTCTCGCCCTCTTTGAATGTTTCTTGCGATCAAATCCCCTCCAAAGTCGGAATTTTGTTGTTTAAATAAAAAGTTTGTTAATCCTGTTGTAACAAAACGGTCCATTTCGGGGGCATTACTAGTCATGAGACCTCTCATAATTAAATCATAGCCCTGGCCGTTTGCTTGAGTTACTTGGCCACTTTGGAAGTAGTGGTCAGCGATTGCGTAGCTGCCTACTTGAGCGTTATTTCCAGAGATGAGCCGAACAATTCCAGAGACCATACTGTGACCGAATCTGTACGCAGCTGTGGCAAAGCTGTTAAAAATTGTTGGGTCTGTGCCGGGTTGGTAAGATGTAAAGCTACTGATAGGCAAGTTAAGACCATATTCACGCATAGCACCTGGCCCAAGGACAATTGGGAGATACTCGGAGTAAACGATGTTTTGAAGAAGGGCAATCACCACACGTCTTGTTTCTTGAAAGATAAGTTCGTCATTAATGGAGCCAGTAATTCGTTGGAATTCAGTTGCGATTCGGTTGTGCTCTCTGAGGAACAAGTTGTGCATGACAGCTAAGCCAGGCATTTCGTTGATTCTGTCGTCACCAGCGACGAACAGACCTTGTACATTAACACCTCGCTGAGTACCAGCAGGAAGGAAACCGTTTAGAGATGGGTTTGTAGCCAGTCGGCCTCCTTGGAAAGCCCTCAAGGCTCGAGTACGCTGAGGATCAGAGCCGTAAATTTGCGAGCCATCGATAAAAGCTGTATTGGCGTTGACTTGTTGCCGAACGCCATTGAAAGAGCAAGTGGTGGACCGTGTGAAGTCCATACACCGCTGGGGCACACTGCGTCTTGAGTAGAACGGATCGTTGTTAAAAATCTGGATGGCCCAACAGTCAACATTGCTGCGAGGGTTTGCGCAGCACGAACTGGAAGCTTCTGGTGTCAATGCTGTCAACAAATTTATAAAATTGTAATATTGGCTTAATGGATGAAAGCGAGTCTTACATAACGAAAGTCTTACTAATGTCGTGGTCCAAAAACTGTCCAAATTGAGGGACCATGTTGGTGACAAATGTGTTGATTGGGTTAGCGTCGAAATGAACGTTTGCACTGATAAACCTCGGGTTGGGTAGGTAAGACTGGAAACCGCCTCTGGGCACATTGGACCCATCTTCGTATGCAGCTTGAGCCACACGGGTGAACGGCGTGTTTCTAGCTCCCCAAAGAAAATTGTTGAGGTTGTTACAAGTGCCGTCGATATTTCTGTACCGAAAGTTTGCAGCTCCACTACAGTTGACGCTTGGTACTTGGCATGCAGCAGGAGTTTGTTGGTTTCCTGCTTGTCGCTTTGTTAAATGATGTCTAAATCAACAAGAAATTGATATTACCTTTGAGTTAAAAGGCTTGTGAGAATTGACATAATATTGTGTAACAAAAAACAATGTAAGAGGCCTGTTCCAGCGGTTACATACTTTTCCATTGCTAGCTTTTCAAAGAACGGGAAAATGTTGCTATTTTCAGACATGATCTCTGACTCCGGAGTCATTTTCGTGGCTCGTCTCGATCTAGAGGTGGCCCCTTCAATCGTCATGTTACGGAGTTCGGCTTGGTAGCAGTCCCTGGCCTCCCTCCATAATACGTGTATGTCAGTTTGATTGAGCGTCGTAGCGCTTGCAAAGCACACAATTGCGCCTAGCAAAACGCCCAAAATCATTGAGGACCTGGAAACCATTACAAAGCAAACGTGACTCTAATGACCTTCTAAATGATCTTTAGTTGATTTCGCGTTACCTCATTTTGCTTTCAGTTTCACAATATAATAGTAACCAGCAGTTTTCCCGACGACGCTTGGAGACCCCGTCGCTGATAACGCTGAATGAACTGGTCAGAAATACTTTCCAGAGTGAATAATCCCTGTCTATTTATATGAAAATTTGCAAAGGAAATCTTCGTTCTCAGCGAACGCCATTTTTGCACAACTGATAACAGAAGTGACAGTTGTATGCTGACCTGACATTGAATATTTATAAAATATCTCAGCTCAAGAATCTACGCTAGATCATGGAGTTTATGACGATGGAAGTAATATTGGGGTGATAGATGGACAGTGATACATGTTCGCTTTGAATAATCCGCTTAGATAATTCCAACTACGACTAGTTTTAAACTACGTCTCTCAGCTTCAGATACATACGTATTGCATATGGTGGAGGTTATGAGTACCGCTATTTAATTCATCCGATCCGAATTCATTGTGAATTTGAACCACGTCAAAGTTTCCAGTTCCTGGCATAAGTCCAGCAGATGTGCATATGAAAAGCTGCCACAGACATCACACTTTCCATCATAAAGAAAGCCTAACACGATGATTACAAGTTCAAAAAAAT
This sequence comes from Salina celebensis, assembly GCA_036561885.1. Lineage (NCBI taxonomy): Eukaryota > Metazoa > Arthropoda > Collembola > Entomobryomorpha > Paronellidae > Salina > Salina celebensis. Next base: position 24,464 of record JAAXOA010000257.1, read on the forward strand.
ATTCGCAATTTTGCACGGATCGAAATGTTATTTGTTCATTTATTCTTCAAATTGTGACTTGTGACATGAATTATTCAAAGGATTGCAGTTCTGCTGGAATTGATTTTTGACTTTCAGCCCCAATGAAGGTTGTTTTGATGGTTATATAACGGATTATTAGAAGATACTGACAATTGACAGCCCCATTCATACGTCGATTCATTCAAATCAATGTAGAATTTGAATGTGTTTGTGGTTTTTCGGAAGGAAAAGTGTGGAACTAATGAATTTCCAAAAAGTAGACCCATGAGGAGCCAGTTGGGCGTAATAACTCGGTTTCTTCATTGTGTTTTGAATCAAATGTTACACACTCACACAACATGCAATATTATAATGTTTTAAAGGATTAACAACGTACATACGAGCGTTTTTAAGAGCCTATGTTGGTTAAAATTTACAAGTTCATCCAAATAAATCTTTCTAGTACGCTGTACACACCACTACGTGGTTCTGGACATCTAAGGGGAACTTGGAGTTTACTGAAAACTTTATGAATCTCAGAAAGGTACTTGTCTATTGAAAAAAACACTTCTATTCGTTATCACATATCGGGGAACCTTCGCCCCTTTGTTTTCCAGTGACTGATTCCCGTTGCGCATCGATTACACCATTGTTCCCATTTAGACTCCAAATTCGCTGAAAAGTTTACGATCATACCTGTCAAAGTACTAATAACCAGTGAGACCAGATCAGTGAGTTATAGAGAGAGGAAGAAAGTAGTTATGAGATTTTTTCTTCATTTCTCTAACATATCTTAAACTGGTCCTTGGACTAGGTATCAAAATTGCATTGTGAATAAAATAATTTCTATTCCAGCCATAATTTTGGCATTGCATATGGTAATAAGTAATTAATCGAAGGACAACATTGATATTTGCCCTGCCCCGACCTACGCAGTTCTTTCTTTTCTACACTTATGTCTAAACACACAGGATATTATACCTAGCGCAGTTTTTGCTTAGCTGAAATGTACACCACAATCAACAATTATACAATTATAATAATTCTATAGCAATGAATCGACAACAATCGGGAGTGGTTAACTGGGCAAAAACTTGGGGAATTCGAATCGGGATCAAGACAAAAAACATAAGTGCTCTACTTCCACCTAAAACATTTTCGGTAAATAAAACATCAAATTTTAATTACTACTGATCGTGCGGTTTTTTGGAGTAATTAAGACTGATCATAGGTATGCAATTGATTTACAGGTCCACAAGTCAACGGCTACGACTGATGCAGAAGTTTTATTGCCAAAAGTGCTTCAAAAGCCCAAGAATTTGGGGAAATCATGAGCTTGGAAGGTTGTAATGCCATTGTGATCAATCATAGCTTGGGATTAAATCCGATAGTTGTTTAATTTATTATCAGCAACTTGAATATTCCTACTCATTTAAAATTAGTTTTATCAGGTCTTGCTCAAAAATATTAAAATGTAATTTGCATTTGTTTGTTTGTTTGCACTGTTTCTCATAGACTAACTATGCACTAAGCTCATAAAGCTTGACACGACTCGTTCTGCCAGACAAATAAAATGGAAAACATACGCATAAATTTCATGTACAGCCTCAATTCATAGTGACTCTTGTTCCCCAAAAGATACCCCTTCCACGTAATATTCAGGCGTCGAAGCAGTTATACTTAATTTACTTGCCAATTTACGGTTCATTACTGTTAAACCTACCGAAAAAACCTGAATTCAGCAGCACCATTTAAACATGTTTTACAATCAAATTAAAAATAACGAATGAGATGATTTCGTATAAAATGAGCGATTAAAATTGTATCTCTTAATAAATTTCGGAGGTATGAAGTTCTAATACTTTTCCTCTTTTAGTTTCAGGTTTAACATTTACCAGTATACGCACATACCCGATTCCAATCTCATACTAGTAAGCTGCTCTAAAATGGAAATAATGTTTCAAACGATACTATAAGGTTCAGGCACAAACTAATGCATCAAGTAAATGCTTTCCTCAATCAAAGCAATTGGTGAGCCACTTTGCCCCATTGTTAAAACTTTTGAGTATCTATTATGTATCACATAATGAATCACAACGCATTTTCATCTTCCGTTTTATTATCTCTGCTCGACAATGTTTAATGGTATTCTTACAATAGAATTGTACAACAAATGTAATCTACATACATTATGTAATATATATGTAATAAGTAAGGTTTCACATTGATTAAATTTTAGTTGTAGCATAAAGAATTCAATTGTAGTCATACAAGTAGATATGGAACCGCCAAAGTAGCTGAAGAGTTGCAGTCAGTTGTCAACATCAATCTCATTTCCGAAATCATCAATAGCTTCGTTTTCCTAAAATATTAAGGAATAGATTAAATCATGTTAAACTACAATTGAGTGAGAACAATAAGAGCTACAAAAAATCTACCTCATCGTCAGCTAATTCAATTAAAGTAGCAATGCATTTCTGGTTTGAGGAAACAACCTCAATCAACCGCTGTACACAGTCACGAACAGTAACAGATGCATCCTCTAAGTCGTCAATCGCTTTGATTTCTTCGCTGCTATCAACATTCTCAACGTCAACAATTGGACTGTTTGCATTCTCACTTGTGCAAATTTCAACATCAAGATCCATAGGACTTTCCGGATCTTCACTGGTGCCAGTTTCAACGGCAACATCCTGAGGACTGTCCTCGTTGTCACTAGTGCCAATTTCACATGTAACATTCAAAGGACTATCACTGGGTGCTTCTCCTGTAGCTGGCTGCTTTTCATTTTCTTCGTCCATTTCTTCACCTTCCAACGACAATTCCAGTCCTGTTTGTTTAAAAATTTCAACAAAGCCAGTGGAAGGACTGTCGTTGAGTGCTTCTTCTGTAGCTGGCTGCTTTTCATTATCGGTGCCTTCCTCCATTTCTTCACCTTCCGAGGACAATTCCAGCCCTGTTTGTTTGATAATATCTAAAACGCTAGCTATTTGGGATGCGATCTGGTCATCACCTTTATGGCTCAATTGTATGGGTTCGGCAACGTTTGGAGCCTGAACGCTTGATGACGACGATGGTCGCGCCCGGCAAACGCATAGCTTCAAAAATTTCGGCCCAAATGAGTTGTACGCTTCTTCCGCAATCTTGAAGTAACTTTCAATCAGAGGATTCCGAATATACTCGTCAATTTCGTCCAGATCCATTCCATTTTTCTGTTTTCCCTCTATTTTTATCAAGTAATTCCTTAAACATGTTTTTGTAGCACGTGACGCCCGGTGAGTAACATCCCATCTGTAATAAATGCACCACTCCTCATGTTCATGTGGATGCTTTCCAGATTCCAGGGTACCAGTGGATTCCGTCAATTTCGAATATTCCATGTCGCCATTCATTTCCTTTAAAGATGCAGTTTATCCAGTCACAGACTTCAATATTCTATTATAAATACAATTTTAAAATCTTTATTTTTTATATGAATATTCCAGCCTTAACTGATGGTGAGTCAGGAAGAGGTCTTACGTTGGTGATATTAATCGTGCTTGTTGA